>JARYGA010038108.1:0-55281 GCA_030545235.1 Helianthus tuberosus
GATCCTTCCAAAATTGCTGCAATTAAGGATTGGAACACGCCTACGACACCTACAGAAGTTTGATCTTTTCTTGGTCTTGCTGGTTACTATCGACGATCCATTTCGAACTTCTCAAAGATTGCGGTTCCTCTCACTGTTTTGACTCGGAAGAATAAGCCTTTTGAGTGGGGACCTAAACAAGAAGAAGCGTTCCAAACGCTGAAACAAAAACTCTGTGATGCTCCTGTTTTATCTTTGCCCGATGGAAACGATGACATTGTTGTCTATTATGACGCGTCGAATCTAGGCCTTGGTTGTGTTCTTATGCAACGAGGTAAATTCATAGCATATGCGTCGAGACAATTGAAAATTCACGAGAAGAACTGCACGACTCATGATCTTGAGTTGGGTGCTGTAGTTTTTGCACTCAAAATCTGGAGACACTGTCTTTATGGCACGAAATGTGTGGTTTTCACAGACCACAAAAGTCTCCAACACATTCTCAATCAAAAGGAGCTAACCATGAGACAATGATGCTGGGTTGAACTATTGAATGATTATGATTGCGAGATTCGCTACCATCTTGGTAAGGAGAATGTTGTAGCCGATGTGTTAAGCCGAAAGGAACGAGTCAAGCTTAATTTTGTTCGCGCTCTATCCGATATCCAATCACGTGTCCTTCAAGCACAACGATCATGTGTAACCAAAGGCTTATTGAAATATGAGCTACCACTTCAACTTGAGCTTAAACTCGAAACAAAAGACAATGGGTTACTCTATTTTAAGAATCATTTGTGGATTCCGAAACAAGATGATCTTCACACTTTAGTGATGGACGAATCTCACAAGTCTCGATATTCTATCCATTTTGGTGCTGACAAAATGTACAAGGATCTTCGTACTCAGTATTGGTGGCCTGGTATGATGAAGGATATTGCCTTGTATGTATCGAAATGCCTAACTAGTCTCAAAGTTAAGGCTGAACATCAACGACCATCTGGTTTGCTTGTACAACCAACGATATCGGTATGGAAGTGGGAGAACATTGCGATGGATCTCATCACTAAGTTACCACATACATCTAGAGGCCATGATGCTATTTGGGTTATCATTGATCGATTAACGAAGTCAGCTCATTTTATACCGATTCGCGAGGATATGTGTGCTGATAAACTTGCCAAGATTTATGTTGACGAGATTGTATCTCGACATGGTGTTCCTTTGGATATCATATCTGATCGTGATGCTCAATTTTCATCTCATTTTTGGAAGACCATGCAATCTGCTATGGGACCCCAACTAAATCTAAGCACTGCTTATCATCCCTAAACAGATGGATAATCTGAAAGAATGATACAAACATTGGAGGATATGCTTAGAGCTTGTGTGATAGACTTTGGTGGTAATTGGGATTCTCATCTTCCGTTGATCAAGTTTTCTTACAACAATAGTTATCATGCTAGCATTAATATGGCACCATTCGAAGCTTTATACGGTCGAAAATGTCATTCACCTGTCTGTTAGAATGAGATCGGTGAAGCTCAGCTTACTGGACCTGCGCTCATTCTGGAAACAATAAATAAAATCAAGAAAATTCACGATAATCTTCTGAGAGCTAGAAGCCGTCAAAAGAGTTATGCGGATATGCGACGCAAGCCCTTGGAATTTCAAGTCGGAGACCGTGTGCTACTCAAGGTATCCCCTTGGAAGGGAGTGGTGAGATTTGGAAAGAAAGGAAAACTCGCACCACGATATGTTGGACCATTTTGAAGGTCCCGAATTCTGAGGATCGAATACGAAAACCGAATCACTTGTTTATAACAAACACGGTCACGAGTGCTGAATCCCCGTGACTATGCCAAACCAAACATAGATAGTAATAGCAACACAATAACCAATGAATCACAGTCAATTGATTAAAAGGATGAGAACAATGATCAAACAGATACACACACAGTTTGACAGTAGTCTTTCAGTAATGGTTATGCTCACATGGTTTCACACTGAAACTATGAGGTGTTTATATAGGCAGCAGATCACAGCATCGACGAAACTGAACAGGGACCCGGTGAAACTTCCAATATTGACGAAACCTGAGGTTTCATCAATATACATGATGAAACTTAGAGGGCCGTGACGAAACTTCCAAGTCGATGGAACCTAATAAGTTTCGTCGACATTCATTGTGAAACAGGGGGTTTTGGCCTAGAGGAGTTTCAGCCCAAGGAAATGGCCCAACATCCATTCTTTACCTAAATGAATTCTTAAAATTCAGATTTGTAAAGATTAGTCAACCATGTGACATCATCATGGTGATGTCATGATGATGTGTCTGCGGGAAACGCTCACGGCTCTTCGTGCTTCGCGTGTCGAACTCTGGGGCGCACGACGGAGGAATGTCGCTACGTCGGGCTTGAGCCGAACCTAACCGAGTCGAACCGAACCGAACCGAGTCGAACCGAATCGAGTCGCGTCCACATAAAGTGTACCAACAAACTCCCCCTTGGATGCTACTCGTGATGGTTCGTTCTTCACATTGTCGGATCTTCAGAGTCTTCACGTGTCACAATCAGGGAGTGTATCAACAAACTCCCCCTTGGACGCTGCTGTGATGGTTCATCTTCCATGTCTTTCATGTCGGAGGATCTTCAAAGTCTTCACATGACGTAAGAGGAAAGTGTATCAACAAACTCCCCATTTTATTTAGGAAGTGTGTTAACAAACTCCCCCTTAACATAAGCTCTCCCTTGAGTTATGCTCGTGAATCTTTTAATCATCAATTCTTCAGATCCTTGTGGTGTTGAAGAGTGATCAACTGCAACCCGATCATCTTGATCTTCTGATTGCATCAACGTTGTATCTTCACTTTACGGCTTGTCAACTGACACGTTTTCTTCGCCTTTAGCTGATTCTGATGTCGCATCTGCACATACAAGAAAGGTAGCACCACCGAACCAACACCAAGATTTGAAACACTGTTTAGCAAACCATAAACAGTGATGCAATCTCATTTGTATAGTGGGAAAGTTAATTTCCATAATCGATTATTATTTGTCTTTTTTGTTGTTATAGGTAATTATATAGTGGAAACAGTATGTGGTTGTAGACGCCTAGACGGTTGCTTTGCGTAGTAGATACAGCGGTTCACAGTTGTGCGCTGGTTAGGTCCATCGAATTGGATTTTTGATCAAATGAGAGGCAGCGTTTTATAGGGTTGAAATACCGTTTGTGCAGATCGTTGGGACTTTTGTAGAATGATGTACCGCTTCATGAAAGTCAACAACTAAAATGTACAGAAGGTTAATTCCACCGATTCCAATTTCCAAGTACTACATAGGTTGGGATCACAAAGGTTGCACTGCTTCCAATTAAACATGTACAGAAGGTTCCACCGATTCCAATTTATCATCTCCGCCTATATTAAAAGAATTAATAATAAATCAGATATTTTTTTTTGAACGGCAAATTTGGATCACTGACGGACCACTGAAGTATCATCATGCCACCAGCGGAACCACCCGATCATATCCATCTCCACTAGGCAATAATGCCTATACACCAATTCAGAAGGAAATCCAATAAATCTGGGAAAAAACCCCCTTGTAGGAATTGAACCCATGACCTAATGGTCATAAGCCTTATCCCACCCCCAGGATGCCACTAGGCTATAATGCCATGGGCATGATAAATCAGATATTGAAGGGGTGAAACAACATGTCGTTCCTAATATGAAGCAAGTTACTTTTTGTATAATAGTATAATATAATATAATATGAGGAAGGTTAACGTACATTATGGCTTAACGTACATCACGTACGACAGGTAACTACACACGTTCATTTTAAAATCACGCACGTTATAACTCAAAAATCCAAAATCACGCATGTTGAAACACAATAATCACGCATATTGAAAACATTAATCACGTATGTTATAGAACAAATCACACACGTTGTCATACGTGAAGTACGTTAAGCCGTAATGTATAATATACTTTCTCAATATAATATAATATAATCCCTCTATATAATAAAGCAATGTTTATAACTTTGATGTGTCAAAATTCTAGCCCCCCCTCCCCCGGTGTTATATTAATCCTATGTGTAATTTTGTAGCTTTTCCACTTTTTATGTTTATTTCAACCACTGTTAATTCATCTTACAAAGACAACACCCAAACTTTTAGAACACCCAGTCATTGTGTATGTTATTTTCCCTACACTTCTTCTCTTTTCATATCCATTTCAAGCTATGGTTCCCAAAACAACAATTATGTATCTTACTTTATCTCTGACATATAAATCATACAGATCCGTATTTACATAAACTCCAAATCGTATTCAAGAAACACAACTCTCTATTATTGTCACCATATTTTCACCTACTTTATTGTCTAAACCCTAATCAAGCGATTGTTCATCGTCTTCTTCTTTCTTTTAAATTCTACTAACAGGATTACACGTAAGTGTTAGGCATTACTAAGAAGGGTATAAGTTTGGTATAATAATCATAGTATAGATAACGAGTGTTGTAATCTGTAGGAATCCGTTCGTGTAAAAATAAATAAATATTTTATTAACTTGAAATACAAACTGAATTAAGGAAAGATATGAATTTACAATACAAGTTACAACTGAATAATAGATAAACAAGAACAGAAATACAAACAAAAAAACGGTTCTTGGCTGAGAATCGTGTTGGACACGGGTCCCTTAAAACAATTTTCGAGTCACCGAGGAGAACTCGTTTGTTTCCAAAATACAACAACCCAAGCAGTTGTACTGCCGGTCTGGACTAAAACCCAAAGGTTTACCTTGAAGCAAGATAGAAGAAGAAGAAGATAATTCTACAGAGAGAAATTTGCATTTGTTGGTAAATTTTGGTGTCTTCTGCAGCAGGTCTCTGCCTATTTATGCTGCAGGTCTTGGAAGAAACAGAAAAATAAATTAAATGGAAGAATTAAATTGCATTAAACGGCTTCAATGCACATTAATTCGTCATTAAATTCTCAGTCAAAACCGTTTGACTCGTCTGTTTCAAATGCTTTAATGAAACTGCTTTGTCATAATTACAGAAAGCTTCTGTGCGCGCATGCAAGACAGACTGGTGCGCACACCCTGTTGGCTCATGTGCGCGCAGGTCTTGCACACTCATGCGTGCGTGTGTCAATTTGGCTCACTTTCACGCGCACTGGTTTGGCTCACTTACATGCGCGCCAGTGAACCTATACGAGCACGCCACACAGTCGCACCGTATTGGCTCACTTTGGTGTGCCGCACACATCACATGCGCGCCAGTGCGCGTAGACCAGCGTGTTGCGAGCATGCGAAGTGCAAAGTGCGCCATCAAAGCGCTACATTGCGCCCATTGCCCATGCCACGTGCGCGTGTGCGAGTGCAAGTGCGAGTTAGAATGCTCCGCACCCTTCGCGAGTACACTAGTGTGTACTTTGATGAAACAATAAGTATGGAGAGTTCCCACTTAAATACCCCTTTACATTTCAACTCTCCTCCTGTGTGGGACAAGGGGCCACTTTCCCAAATTTTTTAGCATTCAATATTTCAAACACCAAACTTTCAACATCGATATCTCATTCATCTTAGCTTTGTTTTTGACGTGGTTTAGTTCGATACGAAACTCTTCCAACATAGAGCATAAACCTACAAATAAATGTATAGAAATCCCTCAGTTTCTTATATTTATTTCTAGTCCAAAATAGGAAAAAAAATGCATTTCCTATATTTGTGAAAAATGATATTTTCACAAATTTCCAACAATCCCCAACATGAATAGGAATCGATCTATCAAGTTTCAACGTCAGCAGTTGAGTATTTCAAGATATGTAGGTGTGACCTTTGAACCTTCTTTTGTGAAGCATACTTAGCCTACTAGGGTCTTGTAGACATGGTTTCTTTGAACAATCCCCCATTTATGTAGGTTACAATATACATTCACACAGTACTCTCCCTGGTTCGGTCAAGTCCTCGTGGGTGTGTCCGTTTATGGTCATGGAACACTTTCCTGCTTCTACGAGAGCTCTAGGATTTGCGCCTCCCCACAAATCCATTCGAAGCGACCTCATTTCTCTCTAACATAGGTGATTCCTTTGAATCATTAAAAGCATCATGGTTAATTTTGGATTTACTCAAATCCTTAACCTCAACATGCTTAACCTTCCTTCAAGTCACTGATTGGAATGGACTAGGAAGTATATAACTCCCTTACTAATTTTGGGGCACCCCCCATGGTGACTACCTTTGGGTTTATGATTAAGTTGTCCTATTGAACCTAGATCTTGGGATCTCCTGTCAACTAAGTTAGGTTTCCCTCATATTCCCTTCTTCTATGGGCTTTAGTCCCATTCCTCTTGACGACTTATAAACTAAATATCTGCTTAAGCCTTTTGTTAATGGGTCTACAATGTTCTCCTTTGACCTAACATAGTCAACTGAGATAACACCCGTTTAGATTAGTTGTCGTACCGTGTCGTGTCTACGTCAAATGTGCCTTGATCTGCCATTGTACATTCAGCTTTGAGCCCTCACAATCGCCGATTGATTGTCACAATGTATGTAGATCACCAACAAAGGCTTTGGCCATCTTGGAATTTGTATACAAATTGACATAGCCACTCCGCCTCTTCCCCGCTTTTATCCAAAGCGGCGAACTCAGATTCCATCGTGGATCTAGCTATAACTGTTTACTTGGAGGACTTCCAAGTTATAGCCACTCCTGCAAGTGTAAACACATAACCACTTGTGGATCTGTGATATTTTATATCCGATATCCGGTTCGCATCAGTGTATCCTTCGATCACTGCTGGATCACGGGTATAGTGAAATCTATAGTCTCTTATGTATCTTATGTATCTAAGCACCCTTGTCTAGTACATGTCATTAGATACATGAGACTACCAATGATCCTTGAGTACTCTAACATAGCAATACTCTCACCTCTATTTTTCCCTAGACGTTGGGTATTATCAATTGGAGTTCGAGCTATACTCGTATCGCCCGAATTGAATTTCCCAAAGATCTTATCCACGTAGTGAGATTGACACAGTACAAGACCATTTTGGGTTCTTGTGATTTTTACTCCAAGAATCACATCCGCTAGACCCATGTCTTTCATCTCAAACCGGCTTTCAACATGTCTTTAGTTGAGTTGATCATGTTATCATCACTCCCGATGATAAGCATATCATCTACATAAAGACATACAATTATATAACCCCTAGGTGTGTCTTTAAAATAGACACACTTTTCACACTCATTTATTTTGAAACCATTGTCAATCATGACATGATCAAACTTTTGGTGCCATTGTTTTGGAGCTTACTTCAAGCCATACAAAGACTTGACAAGTTTACATACTTTTGCCCTCTTTTCCTGGGGCGGAAAAACCTTCAGGTTGTTCCACGTAAATTTCTTCTTCTAAATCGCCATTTTGAAATGCGGTTTTTACATCCATTTGGTGAACTTCCAAATTTCTTAAAGGCACAATTGCAAGAACCAATCGTATAGAGGTTATTTGCATCACAGGTGAATAAGTATCAAAGTAGTCTAGACCTTCTTTTTGTCTAAATCCTTTGATTACTAACCTCTCCTTGTATTTATCAATACTTCGGTCTTCTTTCATCTTCCTTTTGAATATCCAACGATATCCAAGTGGATTACAACAAGGTGGAAGATCTACTAACTCCCAAGTATGATTTTGCAATATAGAATCAATTTCATTCTTAATTGCTTCTTGCCATTGAGGTCCTTCTGTGGAGGTCACCACCTCGCGGTACGTTTTGGGCTCACCCTCAACCATGTAGCTCATGAAGTCTGGACCAAAAGATTTTTCAACCCTATGTCGTTTGCTTCATCTAAGCTCACCCTCCTCAACCTCAGGGTCGTTCACGTGTTTCATCTAACCATGTAGATGAACTTGGAGCTGCTTCATCAACCATTGTTGAAAAAGTTGCATGTGTTTGTCCTAGCATAAGAAACACATTTTCAAAATATGAGACAATGTTAGGATTTGCCTCCATGATAGTGTGTTTGTGTACATCGGGATTCTTGGACTCATGTACAAGTAAACGATGTGCATTACTTTGATGTGCATATCCTATGAAAATGCAATCAACAGTTTTGGGTCATATCCTAAGAGCCTTAGGAGGTGGTACAATCACCTTTGCTAGGCACCCCCACACTTTCAAGTATTTTTATGAAGGCTTTCTTCCTCTCTGTAACTTATATGGAGTTTCGTCTCTATTTTTTAAAGGTATCTTGTTCAAAAGATAGTTTGTTGAGAGAATGGTGTCCCCCCACATTTCTCGGTTCACTCCCGAACTGATCAACATGGCATTCATCATCTCCTTCAAAATATGAGACAATGTTAGGATTTGCCTCCATGATAGTGTGTTTGTGTACATCGGGATTCTTGGACTCATGTACAAGAAAACGATGTGAAATACTTTGATGCGCATATCCTATGAAAATGCAATCAATAGTTTTGGGTCCTATCGTAAGAGCCTTAGGATGTGGTACAATCACCTTTGCTAGGCACCCCCACACTTTCAAGTATTTGTATGAAGGCTTTCTTCCTCTCCGTAACTCATATGGAGTTTCGTCTCTATTTTTTAAAGGTATCTTGTTCAAAAGATAGTTTGTTGAGAGAATGGCATCCCCCCACATTTCTCGGTTCACTCCAAAGCTGATCAACATGGCGTTCATCATCTCTTTCAATGTGCAGTTCTTTCGTTCCGCCACGCCATTTGATTGTGGAGAATAAGGATGTGTACATTCATGTATAATGTCACTTATTGCGCATAAATCCGCAAAAGGTGCAACATATTCACCTCCTCGATCGCTTCTCACAGCTTTTATCTTCTTTTTAAGTTGATTCTCCACTTCGTTTTTGTACAAGATAAACTTTTCTATTGCTTCGTCTTTACTCTTAAGTAAATACACATAGCAATATTTAGTACAATCATCAATAAACGTGATAAAGTACTTATTTCCTCCACGTGTGGGAACCACTTTTAAATCACACCCATCAGTATGAATTAAATCAAGGGGTTCGGTTATTCGTTCAACCGATTTAAATGATGATCTCGTAAGTTTAGATTCTACACATGACTCGCATTTATAATTAGACTCGATATGGAATGTTGGTATCATATTTAATTTAATCAAACGTCGTGAATTAAAATTTACATGTCCAAGTCTACCATGCTAAACAATAGAAGACTCAATCATGTAAGTAGAAGAAGAAGTTTCATTCATAGTTTTGTTGTTTTTCACAACCATTACACTCATTTTAAACATACCATTGAGGGCATAGCCCTTTCCAATAAACACTCCACGTTTAGATAAAACAAAGTTGTCCGATTCAAACACTAGACGAAATCCAAACTTGTTGAGCATCCATCCCGAAACGAGATTCTTCCATATCTCTGAGACATAGAGCACTTTGGTCAAGGTAAGCTCCTTGCTAGAAGTCATCTTCAAGATGATAGTGCCTTCACCCTTGATGTTGGCGGTAGCTTTATTTCCCATATAAAGCATTTTTTTCACCCGTGGCTTCCTTGAATGTTGAGAAAAAGAGCCTTTTCTCCACAAACATGGTGGGTTGCACCCATGTCAATGAACCATCCTTTTGGATTTTCACCCATCACGTTGACTTCTTCAATCTAGCCGCTTCTTCGGTTATCATTGTGATTAGAGGCATGCCATCCTCATCAACCATGTGTGCACGCTCACGCTTTGGTTTCTTGCATTGGTTAGCATGGTGCCCTGCTTCGTTACAGTTGTAACAAGTACCTCGGAAAGGCGAATGCTTCTTTTTCACAGCCCCCTTTTTCGGTCCAAGGTTGTTAACCTTTTTCCCTTTGTTGTTGTTCTTCCCACCTTTGCCCTTATTTCCTTTGGAGGATTCCCCAATTTCCACCATGTTTGCTTTCGCCGAAGCTTGCAAAATGGTGCCTTTTTGGGCCACCTTGTTGTCCTCTTCTATACTAAGACGAACGACAAGTTCCTCAACCGTCAGTTCCTTTCACTTGTGCTTTAGGTAGCTTTTACCCACGAAGGAGGCAATTTTTCAATCATGGCTGCCACTGGAAATGTCTCGTTAAGTACCATTCCCTCAGCGTGGGTGTCATGAAGTATAATTTGTAACTCTTGGACTTGGTTCATAACAGTCTTGTTATCATCCATTTTGTAGTCCAAGAAACGGGCGACAACAAATTTCTTTGTTCTCGCATCCTCCGTTTTGTACCTTTTATCCAAAGACTCTCATAATTCTGTGGAAGTCTTGATATTATACTACATATTATACAGTTCATCCAAGAGACCGTTAAGTACATTGCTTCGATAAATGAAATCCGAATGCTTCCAAGCATCTACCGCGCACTGAGCTTGAGCATCGGTCTCCCCTTCCGCAGGTTGGGGAGCGGTTTCACTCAAGAATCTCGTAAGGTTCATGATCGGCTGTCGATGGTCCGGTCAAAGATACATTTATAATTCCCAAATTACCTCAAACAAATAGTAGGTGGCAGTCGGGGTGTCAAACCTCGAAGAGTTTGTGGTCCGTGTCAGGATACGTGTGATTACTTATGAAGCTTGCTATTTAATTATTTGTTTGTTTGTTTAGTTGAAAAGATATCGGGTTGAACCGACAATTTGCTATTAACTAAGAGAATGGTTCGTTGACTATGATTGCAAAATTTAATTGATTAGTTAAAAATAATATATGAGAAAACGAATCACACCCGGGTTTCAGATTAATAAGTATCTAGAGTTATTTATTATGAAAGGTTTGATTATTATATGAACACCAATGATTTCTTGCATTTGTAAATTGAAAACCTAATCGTAGACATCAACAATCATCTAACATACGTAAATGGTGCAAGAAAACCTTCACAATATGAATTAAAGACAATTGTATGTTTTATAAATCAAGAACAATGAACACACCCGAGAACGAATCAAAACTAATAGTAATAATCATCTCTCAATGTCAATGATGCAAGAAAATCTTAACAATTTCAAGTTCAAAACAATACTAACAATTAACCGCACAATTTCCATCAAAATATTATAAATGTTTATATCAAACCAAAACATGAAAAAGCAAACCCTAGGAAACTCACAACCTTTCACTTGGGGATGATCTTGTTGAATGTTCATGTTGGATCGAATATTGCCTCGGTCTTGAAATTGGTATTGGTTGGGGTGTTTGTTTGAGTTTTGGTGTTCCATTGAAGTATGTTCAACGGACGGTGAAGATGGTGAATGGGTATTGGGTGGGTCGGAAGCAAGTGTTGCTTCCAACGGATTGGCCAAATTCCTTCGAATTACTCTCTTGATTTCCGGTTCGAATATCAATAGTGAAGTCCTCCCATAATTCCTTGTATGCATGCATTACCTGTAATCTTCACAAATGACACACCCGCGTAACAAGGAAATAGAGAAAATAACAAAAGAAATAAACACCTTAATGAGTTAATCACACAAATTAAACAAAAATCCAAACACAAAGCACACGAACTCCCTAGCAACGGCGCCAAAATTTGATCGGATGTCGATGGTCCGGTCAAAGATACATTTATAATTCCCAAATTACCTCAAACAAATAGTAAGTGGCAGTTGGGGTGTCGAACCACGAAGAGTTCGTGGTCTGTGCCAGGATTCGTGTGATTACATATGAAGCTTGCTATTTAATTATTTTTTGTTTGTTTAGTTGAAAAGATATCGGGTTGAACCGACAATTTGCTATTAACTAAGAGAATAAATTTAATTGATTAAATAAAAGTAATATATGAGAAAATGAATCTCACCCGGGTTTCGGATTAATAAGTATCTAGAGTTATTTAACATGAATGGTTTGATTATTTTATGAACATCAATGATTTCTTGAGTTTGTAAATTGAAAACCTAATCGTAGACATCATCAATCATCTAACATACGCAAATGGTGCAAGAAAACCTTGACAATATGAATTAAAGAAAATTGTATGTTTTATAAATCAAGAACAATGAACAAACCCTAGCACGAATCAAAACTAATAGTAGTAATCATCTCTCATTGTCAATGATGCAAGAAAATCTTAAAATTTCGAGTTCAAAACAATACTAACAATCAATCTGCACAATTTCAATCAAAAGATTACAAAATGTTTATATCAAATCAAAACGTGAAAAAGCAAACCCTAGGAAACTCACAACCTTTCACATGGGGATGATCTTGTTGAATGTTCATGTTGGATCGAATATTGCCTCGGTCTTGAAATTGGTGTTGGTTGGGGTGTTCGTTTGAGTTTTGGTGTTCCATTGAAGAATGTTCAACGGATGGTGAAGATGGTGAATGGATATTGGGTGGGTTGGAAGCAAGTGTTGCTTCCAACGGATGGCCAAATTCCTTCGAATTACTCTCTCGATTTTCGGTTCAAATATCAACAGTGAAGTCCTCCCAGAATTCCTTGTATGCATGCATTACCTGTAATCTGCACAAATAACCCACCCACGTAACAAGGAAATAGAGAAAGTAACAAAAGAAATAAACACCTTAAACAATTAACAATACAAATCAAATATGAATCCAAACACAAAGCGCACGAACTCCCCGGCAACGGCGCCAAAATTTGATCGGATGTCGATGGTCCGGTCAAAGATACATTCATAATTCCCAAATTACCTCAAACAAATAGTAAGTGGCAGTCGGGGTGTCGAACCACGAAGAGTTTCTGGTCTGTGTCAGGATTTGTGTGATTACTTATGAAGCTTGCTATTTAATTATTTGTTTGTTTCTTTAGTTGAAAAGATATCAGGTTGAACCGACAATTTGCTATTAACTAAGAGAATGGTTCGTTGACTATGATTGCAAAATTTAATTTATTAGTTAAAAATAATATTTGAGAAAATGAATCACACCCGGGTTTCGGATTAATAAGTATCTAGAGTTATTTATCATGAACGGTTGATTATTTTATGAACACCAATGATTTCTTGAGTTTGTAAATTAAAAACCTAATCGTAGACATCTTCAATCATCTAACATACGCAAATGGTGCAAGAAGACCTTCACAATATGAATTAAAGACAATTGTATGTTTTATAAATCAAGAACAATGAACAAACCCTACCACGAATCAAAACTAATAGTAGTAATCATATCTCAATATCAATGATGAAAGAAAATCTTAACAATTTCGAGTTTAAAACAATGCTAACAATCAATCTGCACAATTTCAATAAAAAGATTACAAAATGTTTATATCAAACCAAAACATGAAAAAGCAAACCCTAGGAAACTCCCAAGCTTTCACCTGGGAATGATCTTGTAGAATGTTCATGTTGGATCGAATATTGCCTCGGTCTTGAAATTGGTGTTGGTTGGGGTGTTTGTTTGAGTTTTAGTGTTCCATTGAAGTATGTTCAACAAATTGTGAAGATGGTGAATAGGTATTGGGTGGGTCGGAAGCAAGTGTGCTTCCAATGGATTGGCCAAATTCCATTGAATTACTCTCTCGATTTCCGGTTCGAATATCAACACTGAAGTCCTCCCAGAATTCCTTGTTTGTATGCATTACCTGTAATCTGCACAAATAACACACCCGCGTAACAAGGAAATAGAGAAAGTAACAAAAGAAATAAACACCTTAAACAGTTAATCACACAAATCAAAAAAAAAATCCAAAATCAAAGCGCACGAACTCCGAGGAAACGGCGCCAAAATTTGATCGGATGTCGATGGTCTGATCAAAGATACATTTATAATTCCCAAATTACCTCAAACAAACAGTAAGTGGCATTCGGGGTGTCGAACCATGAAGAGTTTGTGGTCTGTGTGATGATAAATGTGATTACTTATTAAGCTTGCTATTTAATTATTTGTTTGTTTGTTTAGTTGAAAAGATATCGGGTTGAACCGTCAATTTGCTATTAACTAAGAGAATGGTTCGTTGACTATGATTGCAAAATTTATTTGATTAGTTAAAAATAATATATGAGAAAATGAATCATACCCGGGTTTCAGATTAATAAGTATCTAGAGTTATTTAACATGAACAGTTTGTTTATTTTATGAACACCAATGATTTCTTGAGTTTGTAAATTGAAAACTTAATAGTAGACATCATCAATCATCTAACATACGCAAATGGTGCAAGAAAACCTTTACAATATTAATTAAAGACAATTGTATGTTTTATAAATAAAAAACAAAGAACAAACCCTAGCACGAATCAAAACTAATAGTAGTAATCATCTATCAATGTCAATGATGCAAGAAAATCTTAACAATTTCGAGTTCAAAACAATACTAATAATCAATCCGCACAATTTCAATCAAAAGAAAACAAAATGTTTATATCAAACTAAAACGTGAAAAAGCAAACCCTAGGAAACTCACAACCTTTCACCCGGGGATGATCTTGGGGAAATTAGCCACTCATGGTTTATGATTCATCTTCAAAACGTGATGGAATTTGATAATGGATTGATTGAATCTTCAAGAATCTCCCAAAAAGCACCCAAAATCGCCTAGCTAAACCCCCCAAATCGTATGTGTCAAGCCTAGCATGAATGATACTCTTTTTCTGTCAAAAGGGCATTTTTACGATTTTGTAACTGATGAGGGACACATTATTTGTCCCTGCTATGAAATCCACACTTTCATGTGCCCTCTATTGAGTCCCGAATGAAGTAACTTGCGTTCTCATCCCATGTTTTCTCCTTTCTTCTCAAAACCACTCTTGATTACTTCCATATGCTTCCATGTGCTTCCCATTTCTCAATTAGCTACCGAAATGCACTTATTTAATCTCCGGTAAACTCCTAAATGAATCATTTCCTTGTCACCTTCATTCCAAAGCTCGTAAAGCTTCTAAAATACACCTTAAACCTATCATGACCGCACTCGACATTCTGAAAAACTTGTAGGTCCCGATTTCTGAGGATCGAATACGAAACCGAATCTCTTGTTTATCACAAACACGGTCACGGGTGCGGAATCCCCGTGACTATGCCAAATCAAATACAGATTGTAACGACACAAAGTAACAAATGAATCACAGTCAATTGATTAGATGAGAACAAGGTTCAAACAGATACACACAATGTTTGAAGTAAAACTCTCAGGGTATCCTCTCATGGTTTCAAAGTGAAACCATGATTTGTTTATATAGCAGCCCAGGCCCACAAGTGAAGAAACTTAAATGGGCTTGACGAAACCTCGTTTGGGCCTGACGAAACATCATAGTTGACGAAACTCTAGGAGTTTCGTCACTGTTAATGGCGAAACTTGGGTTTATGACCATTGGGAGTTTCGTCATGCCTGATCTCGACGAAACCTAGAGTTTCGTCGAGGGCTGCACAAAGTGTTATGCTGCAAACTAACAGTTTGCAGCAAACATGTTATAAACACACAAACAACATTACAAACTAACTGTGCAACATGCATTGTTCATTTAACCATTACATTTCAAATGAGACAAACTTGTCGGACACAAGTAGGATAGGAGGATATCCGACTTGGTTGAAGACGAATTACAGACTCAATAATATAAAAGACTGTGTAAATTACAACGTTAATAAAGACAAGTTACAGACACCAAAATAATGCATCAACAAACTCCACCTAGTCTGTTACTGTCTTCGATCTTCCGTCTCTAGTGTTTCTCGGACCACGAACTGCCGGCATGAATTCCACGAGAGTAGCAGAAGCAAGCGACCCGCTGAAATCGCAACGCTTGATGCGCGTCCTTGTCTTCATAGAAAATATCATGACGATATAACTTGTTGATGTCGGCCGCTGACATGTTCACGATCCACATCGGATCCAACATCTGAAAGTTCTCCCGATCGCCATTAAAAACAATCACCGCCTCGTGCGTATCTGAGTCGTAGCACCACAAAGCCATGTCTTCCAAAAGGTTCTGCTTCATTCGCATTAACAGGATCTTGTTCATGACCTTCGCGGGCTGATACACAAGCTTGTAGCACGCCGTGTTGGTCGCTGGATCTAAAGTGAACTTTATCTGTTGATAAATGGGAAACTGAGGCTTGTACGACTCGTCTTTCCAGCCTGTCCTTTTGTTAAACTTTATCTTTCACTCGAACAATGTAGCTCCTTCGAAGTTTGAGCGATTAATGAGCTCAAGCTTCGTCAAAGCTGCAACATCGTAAAAAGGTAAGGACAATATGCTCAGCAACAATCGGAAATATTGAATATTGAATATCGAATTCCCGCTTGATGGACGCGCAATGGATTTCCTTAACGAACATCCAGCAAAGAATTCTTCCATGTAATTTCTCTTTCTTAAACTGTAGGTAATCAACTTGAACGTCAGCTGGTACAGGCTTGGAAACCTTAGACAAGAACTGCTTTCGCCACTCGGAGAATGTATCTGTGGCATTTTCAGAAGTATCACGGTTCTTTAAATGCTCATCTATGACGTCCACATTCTCTTTTAACCATTCTTCATTAAAAGGAGCGAACTCAGTCCCGTCTTCAAGCACATACGAGGACTTCTTCTCATTTCCTTCAAAAACAATCTCTTCAATGTTTTCAACATCAGCGGTCTCGGGCTCACTCGGTATTTTATCAATTTCAGCATCATCAACTTCTTTCATCGCATTCAAAGCTAACAACTGCTCGTGTGATAGATCAGAAATAATCTCCCCTTCTTCTAGAATTTCTCCAGTAATCGGATGAACAACCTGCAATGCAAGATCAGCTGTACTAGGAACAGAAGATGTACCAGGCAAAGATTCAAGCTATTGTATTTCTTCAACGGTTCCACTGGAGGTTCCTTGAGCAGATTCCAGCTGCGAAGGTTTGAAAATAACAATTTGAGAAGAGGTAGCTGCTGGCGGTTGCTCTGATGTAGCAGAAGGGTCAGGGTTCCCCTGATCCTCATGATCATCATCCCTTTTCTTCATTACTTCTTGTTGTTTACATCGATCGTTCCACAGAGTATTGACCCGCTTTCTCAGAAACTCATAACCTTCAGTGATCTTCTTGCCCATCAACTATCGTAGTGTTTCGAGAATGGTACCACTGTTTCATAAAGTCATGCCTTTCTTTGAGGGCATCAGCCAACTTCTGAAGTTGAGAGCTGCTTTCTTTCATGCAATTCATTTCAATACCACGTGTATTATCTGTTGCACGCATCTGTTGCAACTGTCGCTCTCTCACTTCATCTGCAGCTTTCAAATTAACATTTTCAGCTTTCAATTGATCAATTTCAGCTTGCTGATGAGTGATTTCTTCTTGTTGTCGCCCAACAGTGTCATTTAACGTGTTAATTTCCAATTGTTGCTTGATCATGTCGGCTCTTGTTGGTTTGATCACGTTCGTTTGTCGATTGATTTGACCTGCAGTGGCTTGTAATTGAGAAAATAGGAAATCTACCTTCTTATCCTGCTGCATCTGTTCGAATATACTTTGTCTGCGTTCTGTGGCAGGCTGCGAGGTCGTTGCACGAATGGATGATGCAATAGTGTGAGTCGGTGCTTGAGGAGTCACTACAGGAGTTTCAGGTTTTGAACTCACTGCAGGAGCTGGTTCTGTAGACCTCGGAGGAGATGGAATCATTTCAGAAGTTTCAGTGGCCGTGAATCCAAGATTTGGATCCATTTCCGCTTCTTGTGTAGGCTCTTGAGGAATGGATTGCTGTGAAGAAGAAGTACCAATGTACTTTCTTGCTTTCTTCTTGCGACGGACAACCGTTTGCTTTTTCTTCAAACGTTCCGCTTCGGTATCCGAAGGAACGTATTCTGGATCGTTTTCTTGAATGATCCTCCTGATCCTTTTAACACCACATTCATCAAAGTAAACTTCGTATCCGGGCTCAGGTGGATTGTCATCAGATTCAGTATCATCCTCGTCATCACCGGCTGATGTACCACCAGCTGCACCAGCAGACGATGCACCAGCAGCACCAGATGCACCAACGGCACCTGTATCACCACCATCACCAGCATCATCATCTTCACTATCAGACGAATCAGTATCCGGTTGAGCAAACTTTTCTATCATCTTTTTCTTTAATACCGACTCTTCATCATCAGATTGGATGTCATTGTGACGCCATTTGTCATCTGCCGGAGCAATGTAGTCTGGTTTGCCAAGAGCACCGATCAATTTCCTAGGCGGCTTGCTTTCTTTGTATTTCTTTGCTGCAAGGCCCATGAATATCCTCAAAGATTGTAAGATCATAGATTCTATCTTTAGGATGTCGTCGTCGGCTTTTGGAAGATTAGGATGCTGGACATTCATGATCATTTGAAGAAACCGAGGATACATCCAGAATTTCTTCCCAGATGTTCGACTACCAGTTCTCGTCAAGTTCTCCTTCATATTGGCAAAGATATACTTTGAGATGCTAAACGGTTTGTTAAGCACCAATGCCACCATGAGTCCTACAAGGTCATTGCTTGCCATGTCATATCTTGCATGTCTGTTGCTGATACACTGAATAAGAACGTGCAAAAGTAACTTGTAACGCATCGGCAAGTCTCCCTTGTTGATTTGAGAACTAAAGATGTCGCCAATACACTTCATCCGTAATAAACAGCCACGAGTACACATGATTGGAATTGAGGACGGAGCATAAGACAATGTTTAAGATTTCCGGTGAGACAATCACGTTCAGATCATTCACTTGCCCTTGAATAACTTCAGTTCCATCAACTTGCACAACGCTTGCAGTATTCCAGAAAGCTTTAACGAGCGACTTGTAGAGAGGAGTTGAAAAGGTAACAGCTTTATGTATCCGCGACTCCCTAATCCACTGTGTAATCTCTTTCAGTTCAGTGATCTTTTCTTTGGGATCAAGATTGGCAATCTGGTTGTGACTCTTCTCGGACATCACTTCTTCTTCTGTTTTGTTTTCTTTCTTAGTCGGGGTCTTACGTTTTCTTTCTTTCGGTGCCATCTGCATTGCAAACATCCACAATAAGTCTTAATTGTATAACATGTGCATTAGACAAATGTCTATGCAAGTTCAAGTGACAAATGGACATTTAACATATGATTACACATCTTCTGTGAAATGGCACAAACTTGAAAAATTTCTAAGTGTTGGAACGACGAAACTTCAACACTTCGACGAAACTTCCTTCTACACGATGAAACATCCTTGATCAAATAAAGTCAATATTAACCGTTGACCAGTGAAGTTTTGTGGACATCCTTTTGATGAAACTTGTTCCATTTTAAAGGGGTTTCGTCACCGGGAGGTTTCGTCATGTACAGTTTGAAGAAACTTAGGTTTCGTCGTCCAAGGGAGTTTCGTCCACAGTTACGGTTTTGTTATTTTGGGGGTTTTCAAAATTAAGAGGGTTTCGTCGATTGTCAGTTAACCGATGATTGATTCACATAACAAACCAATATTTGACACTTTGGTTTTTAACCACAATCAAAACAAAACAACCCAGAATGTTTATTCGTCACAAATTTTGACCATAAAACACACAAACCGGTGTAAACATTCAAATAACCAACATCCCCTGTTTATGTTAACCAAAACCCAAACCAAATCAAGGTATAAATAATCATACGAATCCTAGTTCTATTGGTTTTATCAAGAAAGAAATAACAATGAACAGAGATTCATATGCAAGAATCAAACAAGAATGGTCTCCGAGGATTTTTCGAACAATCGGACAAAATGACAGGGTTTCCACCGATTCAAAACATGAAAATGAGCATTTTATATACCTTAAAGGTTTGAAAATTTTGACAAACAGAAAGAGTTTTGTGAGTTGGTGAAAGGGTATGGGAGGAGAAGTGTGGAAGAAGGTGAACAGAGAAGTTGTTTGAAAAGTGAGAACTCTGATTGACCTGGGACCCCTTATATAATAAAACGCACTCGGCGAAACTTCATTCTCGATGAAACTTGGTGTGGGCTCTACGAAACTTGTGATTGGGCTTGATTTGGGCTTGAATAGTTAGCCCATGACGAAAGTTAAAGGGCCCAAGAGAGTTTCGTCGTGACCTCGACGAAACTAGGAATTTTGTTGTGAACACAAACAGTTTGACCAATTTTGACCAAGTTTGAAAACCATTGACTTTGACCATGGACTTTCGTCAACATTAAGGAGTTTCGTTGACCAAAAGATGTTTCGTCGACCCTTTTTCTCAAAATTCACTAAGTGTTTGAAACTTGAAATTTTACACATTTGAAAAGATTTTGTTTATTTGAACACATTTCATTTTGATTTAGTGTGACAAATGCAAGGACATTTTATGAAGTAGGTTTCAGGCTTTCGGCAGAAAAACACCAAGCTACAACTTCGGCTAATCAAAAATGAACTTTACATTTTACACTAAAACTGAATTTAAAGCGCGGTAAACTAATCGAAAAGCTATAAAAAGCAATAACCAACTGTACAAGGGCAATCTTTTTGCGAGTTTCAAGGAAAAGGAATCATACCAGCTTACGGTCTTAGTCAACATGATTTTTGTTCGGTTTAAAGCTCTGGATAAGTATACTACCTCGATTATTGGTATTGTTGTCCACATAAGCTCAAACTGATCATATGTAATCATAATAAGGAGATACGATTTACGGTAAGGATTATACTTACAAGTCGATGTTCATCCACTCACGACACATTCCCGTATCAAGGTATGCATGAGAGTTCATCTTACCGGTGAGTATACCGTTTATCATCTGTTTGACCGTATAAAAGAATGTGAGATACTCACTTATTATTGAATTAAAACAAGACCTATGTGATAGAATCACTTATTGATGAGGAACTTGATTTTCATATGCATGAGGGCACAGGAGCAAGTCCGTGAACAGGTCAGTACAACGTACAGCAAAGAGACGAACTTGACTCCCGGATAAATGTGATATTTTATCACTTATTTTGTTTGGACATGTGATTGTTGATCACTTATTGAGGTCGAATGCAATATGTACACGTATGTATAGTATCATGGAAGATCTAGACTTCGTCTACGTTATTTTTCGGTAAAAGATACAACCATGATACCCAGATGAAAAGCAGCATAAAGACCGAATATCTCAGAACCTCGGCAATCTCTCAAACAAAATTTCGGTACTAAGACCATATGCCAATGAATGGTTCCCACCTGACTTGATGTCTGTTAAGTTTGTATCATCCTGCACATTTTAGTCTGATTGTGAGCCTACCGATACATCGTTAGTAAGAGATACTTATCATTTCTGGATTTTTGTTTTACTTTTTGAACACGTTGACCGACCACACTAGTGAATATCACCATCTTCCTTTTTCAATAAACTCATTTTTGGTTTTCCAATTTTTTTGAATTTTTGCTTTTCTATATATTTTTTTTTAATTTTTGAATTTTTCAAACTTAATGACAGAAAGTAAAGACATATTTTTGGATTTTTGACTTTTTCAAATGTTTTTTTTATTTTCTTGAATTTACTCCCTTTAAAATGCTAAAAGGTTATGAAAAAGAAAATCTTTTTGAATTTTTAGAGTTTTTAAAGAAAATATTTACAAAAACGATTAGCCAAAGAAGTTTTACTCGGGTATCACCTTAATGCCATTAACCAAAAGTAGATAATCAAAACGTGATTTATCAAAAGCTTTTGTGAATAGGTCGGCAAGTTGGTGATCGGTGTGAACTTTAACAACATCGATTAATCTTTTGTCAAAACAATCACGTATGAAGTGATATTTAATTTCGATGTGTTTGGTCTTGGATTTCTGTACAGGATTTCTAGTGATATGTAAGGCAGCATTGTTATCAACAAAAATAGGAGTAGATAGGAATTCAAAACCGTAGTCGTGCATTTGTTGTTGTATCCACAAGACTTGGGAGCAGCAATGTATTCTGCTTCACAAGTTGATGTAGCAACACATGTTTGCTTCTTGCACTGCCACGTGACCAGGCGATTTCCTAAGAATTGACATCCAAAATCAATTTTGCAACCACCAAAATCAGAATCACTGTATGCAATTAAGTCGAAGCTATCATCCCTAGGGTACCAAAGACCGGTGTCCGGGCAACCCTTTAAAGAGCGAAAAATCCTTTTGACAGCAGCAAGATGCGAGGTCTTCGGGTTGGCTTGATATCTTGCAAGCAGGCACGTTGGACACATGATGTCAGGCCTCGAGGCTGTGAGATACATGAGAGATCCGATCATAGCACGGTACTATGTAGAGTTAATGCTTTCACCCTTCAGATCCGAAGTAATCTCGTGATTCTGCGGAAGTGGGGTACCAATGGGCGCTGCATCAAACATCTGGAATCGGCTCAAGATGTCACCAACATATTTAGTCTAATGGATGAATATCCCAGACTCGGTTTATTTAACTTGAAGGCCCGAGAAGAAATTCATTTCCCCCATTGCGCTCATCTCGAACTTTTCTTGCATCACACGCTCGAATTGCCTGGACAAAGAATCATTAGTTGAACCAAATATTATATCATCAACATATACCTGCACTAGTAGAAGATCTCCATCTTGTTCCTTGATAAAGAGAGTGCAATCAATAAGACCTCGCCGAAATACATTCTCCAGAAGATAGTTGGATAAGGTTGCATACCAAGCCCTATGTGCTTGATGTAAACCATAAAGAGATTTGTTGAGCAACCAAACCCGATCGGGGTGAATAGGATCTTCAAAACCCAGAGGTTGTTCGACGTGCACCTCTTCTTGAACCACACCGTGTAAGAAAGCACTTTTGACATCCATCTGGTAGACTTTGAACCCTTTAAATGAAGCATAAGCTAGAAAGATCCGAATAACTTCCAGACGTGCAACAGGTGCATAAACTTCATTGTAGTCAATGCCTTCGATCTGACGAAATCCCTGAACAACCAATCTCACCTTGTTTCGAATGACTACTCCACGATCGTCCTTCTTGCATTTATAAACCCAACGTGTGCCAATTTTCTTGTAGTTTTCCGGCCTTTCAACAAGCTTCCAACACCAAGCTTTTGAAATTACTGCAGTTCATCCTGCATGGCTTCAACCCAAGAATTATCCTTTAAGGCTTTCTTCCAAGATTTTAGTTCTTCTTGTGTAACATAACACCCGAAGGACCAATCATTTTGAAGACCAGATTCTCTGATAGCTGAATACAAACCAGCATTCTGGTTGTTTCTCAGCTGATTACGCGTCTGCACCCCGCGTTGGACATCTCCTATAATATTCTGTTGCAGATGGGTATCATGAATTCTCATTTCAGGATTTTCAGGAACACGGGTATTAATACCCAAATTGTTAATATTAAGATCAACAACCAACTCCACACCGGGCATAGGCGTAGAAGTGGAAGCATTCCCTTCAGCAGTATCAACATTCTGCACATGAGGAGTTTCTACAGAAGCACCCTGAACAGGAGCAACTGGAGCTGAAGTGCATTCATTCGCATCATGGTATTCGTCATCTTCCGATGACTCGTTGTAATCAGTAGCATCTTCAAATACCTTATTTTGAACCGTATTGTTAACCGAATTAGAACCTTGGGGGTTAACAATAATTGGTCTTACCAATGGCGAGCCAGCAGCGTTGTCACTATCAAATAGCATTCGAGCAGCTGCAGATGCTTCGTCAAAGGTTGGCAGATTAAAGGAGTCGAATAGCCCGTCGTAATCGAACATCCAAGGATCACTCGGAGCTCTAACAGGATTTGTGTACCTTTGAACCCTTACTTCACTCCATAGCTCAATCTTTTTGGTTGCCAGATTCTATACACGAAAATTCAGAGTAGCATATCCAAGGAAGAAACCCTCGATAGCTTTCACGCCAAAGTTTCCATCCGGCTCAATCATAGTACATGGACTGCCAAAAGGTTCTAGGTAAGAAAGATCCGGTTTCCTTTTCTGTAGAAGTTCGAAACAAGTCTTGTCATGCCTCTTAACTGTAAGAACTCGGTTCAACGTGTAGCAAGCAGTCGACACAGCCTCCCCCCAGAACTGAACAGGAAGCTCTGACTCTACCAACATCGTTCTTACAGTTTCAATTATCGTCCGATTCTTCCTCTCAGCGACACCGTTTTGTTGTGGAGTATAGCGAGAACTGTATTCATGATGAATGCCCTAAGAAGTACATAACTCATCCATTACATGGTTCTTGAACTCAGTTCCATTGTCGCTTCTGATCCTCTTTACTTTCAACGTGTACAAATTTTCAACCATAGTAAGAAGATCCTTGAGGATTCCAGGAGTTCCACTCTTGTGTGCCATAAAAGCTACCCAAGAAAATCTAGAATAATCATCAGTAACCACTAGACAATAAGCATCCCCAAAGGTTGTCTTGTGTTTCATAGGTCCAAAGAGGTCCATATGAAGACGTTCGAGAGGCATGCTAACAGTGTTGATTTTCTTCAGCGGGTGAGACTTCTTCGTTTCTTTCCCTTTTCTGGCACGATACACAGATATCTTGTAGAAGAAAACTTATCACAGGCACACCATTCACAAGATTGTTTTTCACCAAATGGTTCATTTTTCTTAAGTGAATGTGCCCCATTCTTCTGTGCCAAGATATAAACTCCTTCTCTGTGGCTTTCGAGATAAAACATGTGACTTGCGCAGATGTCGTAATCGCTTGGCTCATATCAAGAATATAAAGATCATTAACTCTTGGAGCCGATAAGAGAATCCATTCTTTTGGAATTTTGAAACCAGGTTTCAGCACATAACAACCGGCATCATCAAAATGCACAATGAACTTCTTATCGCAGATTTGCGAAACACTCAGAAGATTATGATCAATTTGACGAACATAATTGATCTTATCGAAACATACAACACCATTGGAGATCATTCCCTCTCCAGTGATGTATCCGCCTTTGTCTCCAGCAAACGTGACATAGCCTCCTCTAATATTTCTCACATCATACAGAAGCCGTAAGTCGCCTGTCATGTGCCTAGATGCTCCACTGTCAACAATCCAATGACTACTAATAGTTCCTCCTGGAACATCCTGCACATATCATCCAACGATCAGTTGAGGATGGGGACCCAAGCCTTAGTGGTCTTGGGTCATCCCTGAGCATCAAGGAAAGTGATCTCGATTTCCTGATGATTTTCTAACACAACACCTCCCCCTGAACTTTCACCCATATTAAGTCTCCAAGTTTGATTTTGTTTACCAGATTGATTCTTATGAAAAGATTTTGAAACTTCTGGTTTTAACGATTTTGATGAACTTGGTTCCTTATTAACAGATTTGACTTTAGATGTTAAAGCCTTTTCAACTGCTTTGACATTTTGACATCGTTGTTTCGTTTCTTGTTCTTTGACAGTTCTTTTATCATGTTTTGGTGAAACGAGACGACGTTGAGGGTGAACCTTTTCAGGTGGTGCTTTCTCAACAAATTTCTCTTTGGGTGTTTTTGTACAATTTTTAATGATGTGTCCAAACTCCCCACACTTAAAATACGTTCTCCTTTCAACAAACTTAGGAGAATCCGATCGAAGAACAGATGTCGAACCCGTAGAACTTGAGGTACTTGCTTTTTCATCACACCTGTTTGTATGTTGAGTGTAATTGTTTTGACTGTTACGTTTTAAAATCTTGACTTGTTGGACAATATCGGTGTTTGATTTGTTTTCAAAAGTCTCAATTTAATCAGTACCCTTCGATGCAACAAATTTGACATTACTGTTTTTCTTTTGGTAACGAGCTCCTTTTGTTTACCTTTAGAAGCAATAGGTTGTTGCTATATCGGTGGTTTCTGATTTCCAAATTGTTTTCTGATTTCAGCTTTTTGAATTGGGTCACACTGAGTTGCCACAACTCCTGGGATCATCTTTCCCAAAAATTTGCTTATGTTATCTTCAAAAACATTATCAATCGAAGATGGATTGACATTTTTGATTGGAAAATCGTTATCTGAATAAATTTTAACATCCCATACCAAAGTATACAACACGTTATTGCTCTTAACAGCAGACACGCATTCCTTGTCATCGTTGACATCCTTGCCAGGATCTATCACTTGTTTGACAACTTATTGAACTACAGGAGTAGGAAGATCACAAAGAATGTAATTCTCAATTGGAATTTCTACTCCTTTCATCTTGTCAAGTGATTTATCCTGATCACTCACATCTGATACATCATCAGACGATTCATAGTCCTCAATAATTGGAGCACTTTGATGCATCGATGTTGAAGTTTCAGTTTCATCAGATGAGGTGCTCGAGGAACTGTCCGATTTGAACCCTAAGCCAGGAGTAACTTCCTCATAATCAAGAGGCACACTGGGTAAAAATCGTGGCATTTTTTCTTCATCGGGCATATGAGTATAGTTGTGTCTTAAAGGGGCGGACACTTCTTATACCCAACACCTTTCTTGTTTCCCTTCAGTTGTTGAGCGTTAATGATGTGATCGAGCACATATCGGGAGTTAGAATAACTCTCAAATTTGAGCTTGATTGCATCATGCTCGCATTTGGCAATGGCTAGCTCCTTTTTGGTTTCCTCGATGATACTAATGTAACAGTTAATACCAATTTGTTTATTGAAAACAGTTTTGGTCAATTCGGAAACACTTTTCTTTAAGGTTCCAATTATAGATTTAAAATCCTTTTCGTTTCTAGCTAAAGCCATATTTGCCTCTTTGCACTTAGATAGCTCAATAACCAAACTTTGATTATGACTATGAACCTTTTCATATTCCAGCTTCGAAACTGCACACACATTACAAACACTAGGAGTAGGAGTTTCAGATTTTACCTGACTGGTCGAGGCTGAGACGTTTGCCATAAAGGCAGTTTGATAAGAAAAAGATCCGTCTTCTGAGAAGAACTTCTCCATTTCCTTTGATGTTACACCAGCCTTCTTGATCAGAATAGACTTCTAACACTTCAACTCCTCTGCTTCATTCAACAAATCATCAACATCAGAACTAACTTCTTCTTTTACATCAGATTCCGAATTACAACCACCCGAATTAGAACTTTCTTCATCAGAACTCCCGGTATAACCCGAGCTATCGTCACTTTTAGAAAATTCTTCCCTGTGAACGTGCTTGATGTGATTGATGATCTTTGCATAACACGTTGTTCCTCCTCCTACTTGATCACCATCCCCAAATTGTACAGACCAATTACACCCTTCATCAGCTTGGACAACTAATGCTCTGGTGGTGTTTGAGGGTCCAGACTGGTTCTGGTTCTAGTTGTTGTTCACCGCTACCATCCTTCTTTCACGATTGTCTTCATTGGCATTAGAAGTACTTGTCTGATTACGGAAAGGATTCTGATTGCCTTGTCTGCTCGGTCGGGTACACTCACGTTTGAAGTGACCCTTCCCATCATCAGCTTGGACAACTAATGCTCTGGTGGTGTTTGAGGGTCCACACTGGTTCTGGTTCTGGTTGTTGTTCACCGCTACCATCCTTCTTTCATGATTGTCTTGATTGGCATTAGAAGTACTTGTCTGATTGCGGAAAGGATTCTGATTGCCTTGTCTGCTCGATCGGGTACACTCACATTTGAAGTGACCCTTTTTGCCACAATTGAAACATGTAACCGCATCCTTATCAAATCCGTACTTCGTATCCTTCTTGCTTTCCAAGGATGTTCTTCTAGTTCGACTCATGAAATCATTTGCCCTTCTAACAGCACTTGCAAACGCCCACTTGATATCCATTAACTCCATTTCATCCTGGTCTATCTGTTGATAATCTTCATTGGTCATATTGATGTTTCTAATTTGACCTGCGACCAATCCGCAGTAGGCACTGACCATTGTGTTAATGAGTTCCATATGCTCCTTTGCTACTTCAATGCTAACTTTCGAGAGGTTTGATGTATCAACTCTGACTGTGTTAGGGTTTTGGTGTGGAGGGTTATTAGTGTAACATGCTTGCTGTTGCTGTTGTTGTTGTGGTTGGGCTTGTTGTTGTGATGAGGTAGGAATGTAAGCACTTGGATCAAACTGAGGTTGAGTAGTGGTAACTTGAGATGGAGGTTGGGGTTTTGGTAGCCATGCACTCGGATCGAGTTGAGGTTTAGAAAAAGCATGAGCTTAAGCAATCATATGCGCTGGCGGATGATAGGCACTCGGATCGAAAACCGTAGGTGGAGCTGACTGTGGAAAAGGAAAAGAGCTTGTATTCGACATAAATTTCGTTTGTAGCTTCGGTTGCTAAACGGAACTGGAACTAGCTGCAGGATTAAAACCTCCAAGATACATTTCCGTGTTTTGAGGAAGTGCAATCCGTTTAGCTTTCCTGATTTTTTCTTTGTTCTTATGCTCCAACTTCTGAATGAACTCATAGATACTAACCGCATCTAAGACGCTAGTGTGCTTCAAAAGTTCAATGAAAGGACTCCACTTTGGAGGTAGAGCATCAGCAAACCGTGCAACCATCTCCTGTTGAGTTGCAAGAACAACATAAGAATACATTTCACAAATCAAAAGATAAAAACGAGTAGTCATATCATTTAGGGTTTCATTCTCCAAGAATTGAAATGATTCAAATTCCTTCTTCAACAAATCATGGCGTGTCTTTCTTGTCGCCGCATTGCCTTCTCCTCTTGCTACCAAGGCATCCCATAAGGCTTTTGTGCTAGTACAGTAAGCAAATTGAGGATAGATTTCTTTGTGTAGTGCTTGTGTAAGAATAGCAAATGCCATCTTCTCCGGATCATATGCCTTCTTGTCATCTTCCAACATATTTGCAAAAGTTTCCGCACTTGATCCTGCTTCTTCGAGAGCTGTGTTGTAAGGAGAAGTGAAACACGTCCATAATTTTGTGTTTTGCCCGAGAACATATGTGTGAAAACGACCCTTCCATGATGGATAGTTGTTCATGTTATTCAACTTTGGCGGGCGATTATTGCTGCCCGTTTCACTCTCACTAAGCAAAAGATTTTGAATGCTTTGATTCTGATTCGACACCAAAGCCCATTGACTTGCACTTATAGATTGCGGTGGCATAACATTCCTTAACCATGCGGCTGCGAAGGTCTGATCTTGACCTGGTCGTGGGTTCGTACTCCAGTCCTATGGACTTGTACTACTCATGATTGTTATATAAAAGAGAATACCTGATTACACACTTGAAAACAGAATGTTAAGACACTTTTACAAGTCCTCTGTTGACAATTGACAAATGACTCGACGAAACTCTTCCCACGAAACTCAGAAGTTTCGTCGAAGTACCTTAGACGAAACTCTAGGGGTTTCGTCGAAGTTGCTTATGGCGAAACTCATGGGTTTCGTTGCTTATATCTTTCGTCGGGATAAGGTCTCAGATGGTTGGTGAAAGTTGGTGAGATTTTTCAAAAACAAATCTTATCTTTTGTTCTGACACAGAACACCGGAAATCAACTCACAACATGCCTAACTTACCAAACCAAGAATGGTGTCCATATTTTAATCAATTTTCAGTTTATCTTTTAATTGTAAATTCAATGAATATCTCAAGAACACATGAAGAACAGATGAACAAACTGAAGAACACTGATGAATATTTGAACTTTCCGGTAAAGTTTTCACCGGATAAATTTTCCAAACATGGATTTTGCTTAAAACTTTCACTAAAAACCTGGTTTTATCACGTGAACAATCAAACTAACAAGGTTTTTGATAAAACTTTTTAGCAAACAAACAAAATTTTCACATATTTTAAGAACGTTTTAAGAAATTCATGAGTTTTTCAAGAACAATATTTAGAAAATCAACAAATAACCAGTTTCAACACTTGATAAAATCCGAACTATGTTTGATTTTAAAAAAGGATAAGAGCCAATGCTCTGATACCACTTGCAGGTCCCGATTTCTGAGGATCGAATACGAAACCGAATCTCTTGTTTATCACAAACACGGTCACGGGTGCGGAATCCCCGTGACTATGCCAAATCAAATACAGATTGTAACGACACAAAGTAACAAATGAATCACAGTCAATTGATTAGATGAGAACAAGGTTCAAACAGATACACACAATGTTTGAAGTAAAACTCTCAGGGTATCCTCTCATGGTTTCAAAGTGAAACCATGATTTGTTTATATAGCAGCCCAGGCCCACAAGTGAAGAAACTTAAATGGGCTTGACGAAACCTCGTTTGGGCCTGACGAAACATCATAGTTGACGAAACTCTAGGAGTTTCGTCACTGTTAATGGCGAAACTTGGGTTTATGACCATTGGGAGTTTCGTCATGCCTGATCTCGACGAAACCTAGAGTTTCGTCGAGGGCTGCACAAAGTGTTATGCTGCAAACTAACAGTTTGCAGCAAACATGTTATAAACACACAAACAACATTACAAACTAACTGTGCAACATGCATTGTTCATTTAACCATTACATTTCAAATGAGACAAACTTGTCGGACACAAGTAGGATAGGAGGATATCCGACTTGGTTGAAGACGAATTACAGACTCAATAATATAAAAGACTGTGTAAATTACAACGTTAATAAAGACAAGTTACAGACACCAAAATAATGCATCAACAAAAATCCACAAAACCAAGTTAATAAAACTGTTTAGAAATAATAAATGTGCTAATTTATTATTGTTTCAAACTAAACAGAAGCAAAGTGAGTTTTGAAACCACTGTGCAGCTTCCAAGTCCAACTTTGAATACTACAACAGTAAGTTTTATAACTCAGTTACAGAACTAAAAAGATGAAAATAGAATCTGTTTTGTCAAAGTTGATGCTTTGAACCAAAACAGAAAAAAACTGTTTTTAAAACACAAACTGCGTGAAGTCAAAACTGATTTGAAAATCACAGTAGAATTGTTTGTGATTCTACACAAACGGTGTTTTAAATTTTTTTTAAGATTGTAGGAATTCGTTCGTGTAAAAATAAATAAATATTTTATTAACTTGAAATACAAACTGAAATAAGGAAAGCTATGAATTTACAATACAAGTTACAACTGAAAAATAGATAAACAAGAAACAGAAAAACGGTTCTTAGCTGACGATCGCGTTAGACACAGGTCCCTTAAAACAAATTTCGAGTCTCCCGGGAGAACTCGTTTGTTTCCGGTATACAACAGCCTAAGCAGTAGTACTGTCGGTCTTGACTAAAATCCGAAGGTTTACCTTGAAGCAAGATAGAAGTAGAAGATGATTCTGCAGAGAGAAATTTGCATGTGTTGAAAATTTCGGTGTCTTCTGCAACAGGTCTCCTGCTTATATATACTTCAGGTCTTGGACGAAATAGAAAAATAAATTAAATGGGAGAATTAAATTGCATTAAACGTCTTCAATGCACTTTAATTCGTCATTTAATTCTCAGTCAAAACCGTTTGACTCGTCTGTTTCAAATGCTGAAATGAAAATGCTCTGTCATTAATTGCTGGAAGCTCTCTCATTAATTGCTGGAAGCTTCTGTGCGCACGCGCAAGAATAGGTATTAAGTTTTAAAACTGTTCTAATTAGGTCACTCATACCATTTTTGCCTCAATTAGATAAGTTAACATTCAAATCGAGCCATGTCCTTGTCCTTTTTTCCACGTGTCAAGATAAAAATAAGCATAAGATACCGTGGTCGGATTATTTTAATATAGGAAATTAAACTTAATAAAAATAAAAACACTTTAATTACATTAAAAATAAAAAAAACAAGTTACAATCCACGTCATCCCTCGACGTTAGCATCAAATAAAAGAGAAAAAAGAAACAAAAATCCGCGTCACCACGGTTAGCTATGGAATTGATGAAAAGGCCCTTAATTTTAATGAAAAATAAATGTTGAGTGACCTGATTGGAATACATTTGAAACTTGAGTGACCTAATTAGAAAACTCTAAAAACTTGGTTATTATTCTACAAAGTTACCCCTTCCTATATTTGTGAAAAATGCTATTTTCACAAATTTCCAACATAATCTACTTTGGAGTATATCTCTAACCTGCTTTAGAGTTGAGTTTTATCAACAATGAGTTTTGCAACTTACATCAGGTGAATAGCATACTTGTAACCTACTTTGGAGTGTATCTCTAATTTATTTGAGTTTTACTTTTGGTGTGTTATTTTTGCTTTATGTTATCTCAAATTGGATAAAAGTTGAAGTATATGCATTCTCTCTACTCGAATGTATTATTATTATCATCATCATTATTGTTGTTGTTGTTGTTGTTGGTGTTGTTGTTATTACTATTATTATTATTATTATTATTATTATTATTATTATTATTATTATTATTATTATTATTATTATTATTATTATTTGTTTGATTCAAACATAAGTATTTTAAGAGATTATATATGTCTTTGATGTGTTATTCATATGAAGTTTGTCAATTTCATTGATGTTCGGATTCAGGCAAATGCACAAAACTAAGTATTTTTTTTTTCAATTGGGGGTTTTCTTTGCAAGTTAGGGTTCATAGTATCCATAGAACTAAGTATTTTTCCTCTTTTGATTATGAGGTCTGCTTATTACGTTACTAGAAATTGTGCACTTAATTGGTGTAACGGTTCGTTACTAACATTAATCTCGTATGAAAGGGTTGCATCTGTTTGTTACATATCATTAGTAATATAGCTATGTTTTTGCAGGTCATTCGCTAACAAGCACTCACAGTTTATATGGTAATGGAAAACAAAAACAAAGTTTTCAATATGTCTCTGAATCGGTATGCTATTTTATACTGTTGTTATTAAAATTTATAGTGAAATGGTGACAAATAAATGACAAGTTTGCTCTTCTTGAGTTCTGGTTGATGGACTCATGGCACTAATGGATGGTGAACATATTAGACCTTTCACCTGGGCAATCCAATAGAGTTCACTATGTTATATCTTTGATAGTTTATTAGTTTATTGAAGGTGAACATATTAGACCTTATTTGTTGATAGGGGCAAGGTCTTGGAAAAGCTCTAACTTGTTCTTTAAACCAAATATCTAAGCTTAGTATAAGAATTTTACTCCTTTAAAAAGAGTCAACTGAGTTTGAAGAAAATCCTGGTGACTTTAATAATGTGATTGAAATGACCTTTGCATTTAAATGTTTAGCACAAAAAATTACAGTTTTATGGCATTAACAAGCTAACCAATGATTCAGTAATACTTTTCAAACTTGAGAAGAAGTATAACATTGGTCAGGCAGGTAATGGTTTGTCTTTGTAATATAACATTATTTTATTCTTTCTAAAAGTGTTATTTTTTTCTACTGTATAAAAAACAATACAATTTAACATTTTTTCCTACAAAATACAGCTTGACGATTCTGACTCAATTTGTGCTTCTATATCTGAGAAAGAATCAAACAATGCTATTGGTTTGAAGGTTGTATTTAATTATTTTTATTTATGCCATTTTTACTATGATTACATAATCTAGTAGGTCGCAAATGAACCAAACGCTCGGCGAACAATTCGTTTGTGTTCGTTTGTTTATTAAACAAATGAACGAACATGAACAAAGATCGCGTTCGTTCATTTATGTATTGTGAACGTTTGATAACGTGTTCGATAGTTCATTAGTGTTTCTAGTTTTTGTATTTTATACAAATACTTCAAATTTCGATAAATAAAATATTTAATAAGTGTCGGTGTATTATATATTATGTTCACGAACATTTGTTTGTGTTCGTTTGTTTTCATTTGTGTTTATGGCCATTAGTTTGTGCGTATTTGTGTTCTCAACGTTCATTACCTAAAATTAACAAACACAAAACTTCATTTCCTTAACAAACAAACAAATCTCGTTCGGTAAGTATTCATGAACAGATCGTAAACATGAATATTTCTTAACAAACGAACACAAACAAGGTCGTTCGGTTCGTTCGCAGCCCTAATCTTAACTGATTTTTAACTAGTATTAAGCCCCACCGCGTTGCGGTGGGGGTGTAAAACTGTTTCAAATAGTACCAATGTCATACCACCGCCAACAACCAACACGTATTAATATGAAGAAATTAGATCGTAACGTAAAACAGAGAAAATAATAACTAAGTCGACTTACTACCTGCTCGTTGGGACCAACCTGTTATGTTAAACCGGAAAAAAAAAAACGTAAAAACCTTGAACCATACACGTACGTTGCGTGGTATTATCTCGCAAATTAGAACGAAGTGTTAAACGAAACATAATAACGTTAAACCACACACGCACCTTAACGTTGCACTGTGTTAACTCGCAAAATTTAGAATGAAACGTTAAACAAAAAATTTGCGAAATATGATAAGTATATGGACCAAAGTTGAAAGTAAAAAAATATGAGATTAAATTGAAAAAGTTGAAAACTTTTGGGTTAAAAATGAAAAATCAAATAAACTTTATACTAAAAGTGGAATATTAACTTTTTTTTTTGAAAATACCCCTAAGCTTTGAGTACCACACCCCAATACATATACATGTTGGAAATTTATAGTATGTAAATATTTTTCTTTTAATTAGGATACGACCGTGGGGTATGGTGGGGCGGGGGTTTGGGCCATGGGTTGACACGTGGATTATGGCGGCACTCAATACACAAACCCAAGTTGTAGGGGTATGGTGGGCGTGGCTGGGCTGGCGTGGCCAAGCCACATCAATTTTTTTAATATATATAAATATAGAGTAGGAGTTGGGTGGAAAGTCTATTTTTCCTAGAAAGTCTAGGAAGCAATGAGAATTGGACATGTGGCATTGAGTTATTTTAACTAAAAGGGCAACTATGTAATTTCACATTTTAATTTTATTTTTGGAATTTATTTTTCATTAACTAACATTCCATGATTTTCGGAATTTTTGTTGTTTTCGAATTCAAATCTGGAGGTCAATGTGTTTATCTGGAAAACTATCAGCAGGTCTTGGTGATGTGTTTTACAAGTCAGAGAGGTTGAAGTCAGTGTGTTTTAACATTCTGAAGTCAATATATAATCAGGTTGTGTTTTAACAGTTCTTTTGCATTTTTAACACTCTGAATGTGTTTTATGTTGTTGTCTATGTCACATTACATCACATTGTGTTTTTTGATGATTAAATTACATCATAATGTGTTTTACAACAGGTTGTTTTATACTGAAGTTTAACAAATCTGATTGTGTTTTACGTCCTGCTGGAGGATTCTTGATATTGTGTTTAAAAGCAAGCAGATTTCTTGACATTGTGTTTTAACAGCAAGAAGATTTCTTGACGCTGTGTTTTAACAGCAAGCAGATTGCTGGCCATTGTGTTTTAACACCAAGCAGATTTCTTGACGCTGTGTTTTAACAGCAAGCAGATTGCTGGAGGATTCTTGACATTGTGTTTTAACAACAAGCAGATTTCTTGACATTGTGTTTTAATAGCAAGCAGATTTCCTTGACGCTGTGTTTTAACACAACAAGCAGATTGCTGGACATTGTGTTTTAACATCAAGCAGATTTCTTGACGCCGTGTTTTACCATCCATGCAGGTAATCCTTCCATTTATCAAGAACGACTCAGAAACCACGGTACAAGCCTCTCTACAATCATCAATTAAAACAGCAAAAACGCAGCCAAGTTAAAAGCAGATTACGACCGAAAATGTATATGCACTTCAAGAACTTTAATCACAACACAAGATATGAATATCTAGTGAAGAAAAGGGGTATGAACAAGCTTTGGAACCGAAATCTGAATGCTTTTTGGGGTCCTGTTTTGCGTCGCCAGCAGCAAGGGGAAAGAGATCGGTTTAGAGAGGGAGAGAGAGAGAGAGAAAGAAGGGGAAATCGCATGATTTTAGGGATTTGGTTATTGATATGGCAGTTTCTTGACTTATTTAAAACACTTCCAATTACCAAAATACCATCACTATATTAAAAGTCTATAATTATATAACTCAGATATTACGAAAATGCCATCCATTTGATCTAAGCCATTAAACACACCAATCGGATGGCCCAGATCACTTCCTAGACTTTCTAGGAAAAACACACTTTCCGCAGGAACCCTACTCTATATATATTTATAACCATTAAAACTACATAAACATACATAATAATTACAAAAAACATAGTATAAAAAAAAAACAATCATTCTTCGTCGTCTTCGTCGGTTTCGAACCCAGGAATCGTTGAAACATGATCCACTAAATCAGATCGAAGGTTGTGATGTATATCCCTTGACTTGATCAAAAATTCATTTGACGCTTTATCTTCGTCTGTAACTGTTACGTTACCTGGTTAGGGGTCATCGTCATCAAAGTAGGTAACGTAACCACCGCTCTACCTTCATCCTCCAAAATCATGTTGTGAAGAATGATACATGCGTACATCACGTTTCCAATCTGATCCTTGTCCCATAGTCGACAAGGCATTGCCAATATTCGCCACCTTTTCTTCAAAACACCGAATGCTCAACTTAATCTCTTTCGATCTATGGTACCGTGTCTTGTGAACGATTTTACGAAAACCCCCCACTCTGGGTAAATCCCATCAACTAGGTAGTACCCATACACGTACTCAACCCCGTTTACAAAGAAAGTTCCTTTCGGTCCTATACCATTTACCCGATCATTGAAAAGGGGCGAGTGGTTTATGATGGTAATATCATTATGTGAACCTGGCATACCGAAGAACGCATGCCATATCCAAAGATCTTGGGACGCAACCGCTTCAAGCATGATGGCTGGCATCCCGTGAAATCCACTCGTGTGAGCGCCTTTCCATGCGGTTGGACAAAGTTCCCAAGGCCATTTCATACAATCTAAACTACCTAGCATCCTAGGTAGCCCATGATAATCGGCGTGATGTTCCAATATTTGTTGCATGTCACTGAACGAGGGTTTTCTCAAATATATTTTCCTATAAAGTTCTAAAATACACGAACAAAAGTTGTGAAGACTTTCTCCAGCTACACGCGCATACATTTTTAAATAGTCATCCATAATGTCCGAACTATTGTCGTACACTAACTGTCTAAGTGCGGCCATAACCTTTTGCCACGTACTAAATCCTAATTGCCCGGTTACATCCGGTTTTTGTTGGAAATAAACATACTTCTCCTCCAGATCTCTAGATATCCTTAAAAATAAGTTTCTACTCATACGAAAACGACGCCGAAACATTTTTTCATCATACTTAGGTTCCGCTGAGAAGTAATCGCGTACCAAAAAATTGTTAGCGGTGTGCCGTTCACGAGCGATGTACCTCCCCCGTTTAGGTTGCGAAGTCTCTTCCTCATCGTCTTCCACGATAGCTTTCACCACCGTCGCGATCGTTTGCAGAAATATTTCCGCACCATCGTCAAATGATGATGACGATTCACTTGAACTTGAAGAACTCATGGCAAGATTGTGTTTTATGTGTTTGATATTGTGTTAGAAAAATCTTAGATATGGTAAGGTATTTACAAAGGAAAAAAGGTTTTTTTTTTTTTTAAATAATGCCCAACGGCTAGCCCAAACTAGGGGTGTTCAAAATTCGAAAGAAATTCGAAATTCGTTTAAATTCGATTCGATTATAAGAATTCGTTTCGATTATAAGAATTCGAATTCGATTCAATTCGAGTCAAATAAATCGAATACGAATTTATAATTTCAAATTCGATTTGATTCGAAATTCAAATAAAAATTATACATTTTTATTTATTATTTTTATATATAATACATATATAACTGTATCAGGCTATTCTATAAATTATTTTCAAAATTTATTCAAGTATTAAAATTACCCATTACCAAACCCACTACATGACTCATAACTAAAACCTAAGTAACAAATCTATCAATAGATTTCTAACCCTAAAAATATTAACTTGTAATGAGAAGTGGTTATTTCCGACTTCTCATTTTGAATTTTAGACTTATAGTACTATATTTAAAACTTTTTAATGTGATATCGTGTTTTATGACTGCTTTAAAATTTATGTTTCATTTTGATAGTTATTTACATGTTTTTAAAGAATCTAAATCAAAACGAATTTATTCGAATTCGAATCGAATTCGAATTTTTAATCGAATACGAATCGATTTCGATTTTTTAATCGAATACGAATTGGGTTTTTTATTCGAATTTGAATCGAATTCGGCAAGTTTTAATCGAATTCGAATTCAATGGAAAATAAAAATTATTCGAATAATTCGATTCGAATAATTCAAAAATTCGATATTCGATTCGATGAACACTCCTAGCCCAAACGGCTAGTTTTGTTGGCCAATCACATCCTGCCAAGTCAGTCTCGTAGCCCTGCCCCACGCCCGGCTTTAAACTCCCGCCCCTTGGGCCACGCCCAAACCCAAGCCCACCCTGGGTGGTGGCTTGGGCGTTTTCAGCCAACCCACGCACCAACCCCCGCCCCATACCCCATAGTCTACGGTTTCCTATTCCGGAGAAAACGCTACCTCCAATGTCCAATGCTGATGAAGTTGCTGCAAAGTCATTGTCTGGGGATCTTAAGCGTAATCTTGAAGAGCTTTATGATGTTGAAGATGCATCAGTGACTCCACGGGCGGACCTACCTTAGCCCGTGGGTGGGCGGCCGCACCCCTTGAAAAAAAAAATTAGTGTTATTTTTCGCGAAAAATCCCGACCGCACCCCTTGGAAAATTTCGACCGCACCCCTTGGAAAATTCTGACCGCACCCCTTAGAAAAAAAATGTTTGGAATTTATATAAAAAAAATTTGTGAACACGGATTTAAACCCGACCCAATTATGTAAACAAGCCCACTAATCTCTTTAAATAAAACTTGTATTCCTATAACCCAATATCAAGCCCAATTGAATAAGTTTATGGTAAAACCCAACCCAAATAACTAAATCAATTAAACAAAACATAACCCAAATAAACCCAATCGACCTTTCATCTCTCCCGCCCTCCCATCTCTGCAGCAGCGACCAAGAAACAGAAGGATCAACCTGCAGACATGCTTCGATCGATCGCCAACTTGGATGGTTTGTCAAGTCTTGTAAGGTTAATGGTTTCAACAAATATTCATGTAACTTTTACATTGTTATATCGTTTATTGAAGCTTGTTCTCGTATTACCCGTCGCAACCGCAACCGTTGAACGATGTTTTTCGGCAATGAAGAATGTGAAGACCGACTTGCGTAATCGGATTGGCGATGAGAATTTAAGTGATAGTTGTATATGTTATATAGAGAAAGACTTGCTTAAGAAAGTACCTCTAGATGATGTTTTGGATAGATTTCAAAAAATGAAAACCCGTAGGACGACTTTTTAAATATGTTTGTAACAATGTTTGATGTGTTTTTGATGATTATATAAATTTAAGTTTGATGTTCTTTTTTTACATGACCCGACCCGACCCGAACCGGTTTTTTTATGTATATATCTAGACGCCTAAAATTTAAAAAAAAATCCGCACCCCCATGAAAAAAATCCTGGGTCCGCCACTGAGTGACTCAACGTTATCTCTAAGCCACGTACCGTGAACGACAAGGCTGAAGCCGCTGCAGCTGTTGTCCATAAGTTATTGGTGCTAAAGCATGAAAAATAATTGGTTGCTTTTCGTCCATGACCAATTATTTGTTGGGGAATTTATGAAAATGGCCAAGAATAACTTTGACTTACTAATTTGGTCATCTCATGTGTCGGTGGAGCAGGGCATCACCGATTACGAGACACCTTATGCGTCTGCAGGGCTCATTCATGTGTCCGCCAATGTAGAAGTGACACGTGTCTTAAAGGGATGCGTCTTCATGCCGTTTAATGAGTCACGGACGCATGAGATGAGTAACGGACACATGGGATGAGTCGGCAACGCATGGGATGAATCGGCAACGAATGAGATGAGTCACGGACGCATGGTCCATTGGATGAGTCACGGACGCATGGGATGCGTCGGCAACGCATGGGATGATTCACGGACGCATGGGACGCATGGATGTCATTGAGACATGTGTCACTTCTACATTGGCGGACGTATGAATGAGCCCTGCAGACGCATGATGTCTCGTAATCGGTGATGCCCTGCTCCACCGACACATGAGATGGCTAAGTTAATAAGTCAAAGTTATTCTTAGCCATTTTCGTAAATTCCCCTTATTTGATGTCGTTCTTCTGAATAATTCTAAACTTTGTGGTTTCTTTTAAATTTATGTTTTGTAATTTCATTTAGACAATATGTGGTTGTTTGACATTCTAAATTGGTCAGTGGTTTATTTAATTTTTTTAATTTATGTTATTTGTTAATGCATTCTTTATCTGATTGCTTCTGTTTGAAAATTTATCGACATTCTTTTTCGTCCCACGTAACCATTTTCTTCATATAGTGATTAATACAATTTTATTCAGTTCCACCTATTTATGGCTATTCAAATCTTTTAATTCAATAATTTAACTGGACCATCCATATAAATACCCTTTCCTCCTAACAAATGACTCATTTAATATATTTTATAACTTCAGTTTCTATGAAAATAAACACTGCCTAAACATTGGTTATGTTTAAATAGTTAACTATATTTGCTTATATTAATCCTCTAAAATATGATTAAATAATGTGTATGCATAATTGATTAAACAGTTTATAATCATTAAAATTTTCATAAATTATTTGAGAACTCTTTATGTAACGAATTTATTTAAATATAGAGTCTATTCAAGGACTAAGAACTCAAGCTAGAAGAAGAAAAACATGCGCGCACTCACCGCCTTACACAACTACTTTTATGATCAGTTAAAATCATTTCAAAAATCAATTACTACCACAAATAATAATTTGTGTATATCATTAGAATTTTTATTTGTTATCAAAATAAATTGTTCAACCCGTGTATCACACGGGTAGATAACCTAGTAATCTAGATGGAAGGAAAACACTTAGAGACAAAATTGGAATTGGTTTAGGTGTAAATACTTAAAAGCTTGTTTTTCTTTTTTATTTTCTTTCCAACGTCTATTTGTTTTTTAAAAGTGAGGATGTACTAGACTTCTATGCGAGCTCAAGGAAGCAAAAAGATTATCGTTTAGATGCAAGTTCTTAATTCTAGACTTCTATGCGAGCTCAAGGAAGCAAAAAGATTATTGTTTAGATGCAAGTTCTTAATTTTAAGATGCTTGTGTTTTATTTTGTTTTATGCTTTTTTTAACTCTTTGGCTTGCTAATAGTTATTTGGTTAATGGCAACTTCTACATGAACTTGATGCGTACTTGAGGAAGCGACATCCTTACCGAATTATCATGTTGAGGTTATAGCTTCATTGTTCAACAAGATATTTATGCTGCAAGAATGTTTCATGCCAAGTGGACTGCTGGCCAAACACATTTAGTATGCTTCTAGTCTTGCATCTTGTTTGGCAGCTAATTGTAAGGTCTCCTACCCAAGGATCTCACTTAGACAACAATCACCAGGTGTGCGGAATCCACCTAGCAATCACTACTGTATGGTATTGGATCAAGAAAGTGTAGAACAAAAATATGAAAATGATGAATGACGTCACACACAGTAGCCGTCAATTCACACACAGTGACAATGATTAGGGTTTCTTGAAGAACAAACTCTCCACAAAAGAAATCGCCCTGTATAACATATCACTAAGAGTTTATATATAAAGGGAAGTCCTGACTACTAAAGTCAGGACATGGGCCCAAAGCCCAAGACAAAGCAAACCTTGACTAAACAAACAACCAAAATTCGGACTAGGTTGAATTCCTAAGTCCTGACCATGAAAACCCTGACCAACATAATAGTTTTAACAAATTACATAAAAGACCCTTGAAGATTTGAGAGCCTGCAGTTATCACCCAAAGTGCATTTACAGACTCCCCCTTGATCAGTGCAGGATCTTCAATGCAAAGCTTGAAATCTTCTCTTCGTTAATGCTTGAGTACTTGCTACCTCGTTTTTCACACAGAACTGCACGACCTTGATGTATTGATCAGCAAACAGTTGATCTTCTTCAAAGGAATGCAACGGTAGAGGTCTTAGCTTCTTCAAATCTTCCCTCTTGAGATGAATGATCCAGACCCACACAGCTTCTTCAAATCTTCCATCTTGAGATGAACGATCCAGTCGTGAAACACTTAACACCGTATTAAGAATCTTAACCCCGGAGACACTCGGCCCAAACCTGGATCCCAAAAATAAATTTCAATACCCCAGAATTAAAAATTGAAATATTAAACAACCAACACTTAATAATTTGTATTTCAAAACACGATCATTCAGAACAAGTTACTTGAAAACTTATACTTTTGGAAAAATATCACAACTTGGAACCAGATTTACCAAAACACCTTAAAATGATGTAATTACCCACACACCCTTAGGTGTATCTTGCACGATCGATTTTTATGAAAGACTTATTTTTTAAGTTACTGAACCTAGTGTTTAACACCTTATTAAAGAATGATCACAACCCTTAGAGAATTTTCAGAATTATAACTCGCTCATAGAAACAAGAAAGCAAAATCTTTTTGTTGTTTTTCAATTTAGACTAAATTAAAGAAATTAAACCTGATAAAGTATTTACTCTAATTATCTTTTTGTGAAATCGGAGCAAAGGGATCATACCGGTTTTTCTGTCAATATCCAACACTAGAAGCATAGTTTTTCAGTTTAAGCTTTTAGAATGATGTTAACAGTTCGAGACGCTCAACGGTATTGTGGTCCACTTAAGCTTTAGTACGCTTTCGAACACTGTTTTCGAGATATGCGATTAAGTGTATTAATAACTGATTGTAACTATGTTTAACTACCTCAGAATATACTTCCGTATCAAGGCTACCAAACATTACATCTTACAGGTGAGTATATCTGAAAAATCTCTGTATCCGGCTAAAATGCGATGCCTTGAGAGCTCAGGTTAGTGCCACCGCACAGACAAAGAGATGAAGGCTCGACTTTAAAGGTGGTGTACCATCGTTTGGTATCTTTTTCCGCATAATTTTGCAGTTTTTTTTCTTGCTATGTACCCGGTGGTAACATAGAATTGTAGTTTGTACATCCGGTGATGACAATTTTGAACAGATTATCCGGTGATGATTATTGTGGCAGAAAAGAAATCCACCAAAAGGGTTTGCGCACAAACGAAGCGCTTAGCAAAGCATTATACGAGGTCTAGGCCATTGCTCACGCAATATCAGAAGACCAAGTATAATACCCCAGAGATTTAACAAACATAAAGACCTAGTATCTCAGAAGTTTGGCAACTTATCAAACGAAATTACGGTACCAAGACCATATATCCGAGAGATGTACCACACAAGTTACACAGTTCATTATGTTTATATACCAAAAACAGGTTCTTATTTACGCGTAAAACCTACCGAAGCAACGTATAATGAAGCTGTTAGAGTTAACGGTTAATTTATATATTACTATAATCCTGCTCCAGATACGACTAACCGATGTACTATCATTTCCCTTATATCTCAACACGACTTCATTTTATATTTTTCAAATGCTTTTGTATTTTTCTAAAAATATATCCTACAACTAAGTAAAATATTTTTGGAGTTTTTCAATTTTTGAAAAGCGGTAAGAATTGTACAATAAACATAAAATGAAGTTTCTATGCGAGTTTTGAAAAGCATTTTACTCGGGGTTGATCATGCTGATCATTCGGACCAGATTTTCAAATCTAGCCCGATCGAATGTCTTCTAAACAGGTCGGCAAGATTATCCAAGGTATCTACCCTAACCACTTATATTAAACCCTTCTCATCACAGTCTTGAATGAAGTGATGCCTAACATCTATGTGCTTAGTGCGTGAGTGATTAACTGGATTGTTAGTTATGGAAATGGCAGAGTTGTTATCGACAAGAATAGGTGTTCGAGTAAAATTCAAACCGTAGTCCCTCATTTGCCGCTGAATCCACAAGACCTGAGCACAACAGTTTGATGCAGCAATGTACTCGGCCTCGCACGTGGATAAAGAAACGGGAACTCACCTTTTGCATTGCCAAGAGACAAGACGGTTCCCAAGAAGTTGTGCGCCGCCAGAGGTTGACTTTCTGTTCACCGGGCACCCTCCGAAGTCTACGTCAGCATACGCCAGCAAATCCAGACCACCTTCAGCTGGATACCACAATCCAAGCTTAGGCGTCCCTTTCAGGTATCTGAAGATACGCTTGACCGCTTTCATGTGAGACTCTTTAGGAGTTGATTCGAACCTGGCACACAAACAAACAGAAAACGTAATATCTGGTCGTGAAGCACTAAGATAAATTAGCGAACCTATCATTGCTCGATATAGAGTCGGATCCACTTCAGGATCTTTCTCCTTATCGGGTGAAAGCTTATGATTTTCCGGCAGAGGCGTGTCATAGGGTAAGCTATCTTCCAATCCAATTTTTTTTAGAATCTCGTGGACATACTTCGTCTGATGCACGTACGTCCCAGTGTTTTCTTGACTCACTTGAAGACCTAGAAAGAACGATAACTCGCCCATCGTGCTCAATTCAAAATTTGACTTCATCACCGCCTCGAACTCACAACAAATTCTTCATTTGAAGAACCAAAAATTATGTCATCAACGTAAATTTGCACAATCAGAAAATATCCCCCCTTTCTTCAATTTGAATAGTGTAGAGTCGATCGCGCCACCCCAGAACCCGTGTTCCAATAGATGTCTTGATAAAGTCTCGTACCACGCCCGAGGAGCTTGATGGAGACCGTAGAGAGCTTTGTCCAACAGATAGACTTTGTTCTGAGACCCTGGAGCTTCGAAACCCGGTGGTTGGGATACATACACAGTTTCATACAATTTCCTATAAAGGAACGCGCTTTTCACATCCAACTGATAGACTTTGAAACGCATGTGTTCAGCAAAAGCTAGAAATAGACGAATGGATTCCAGTCTTGCCAACGGTGCATAAACTTCTGTATAATCAATCCCTTCCTCTTGATCGAAGCCTTGAACAACCAACCGTGCTTTGTTTCTGACGACAACACCCTTATCGTCTTTCTTACACTTGAAAACCCACTTTGTGTTGATTGCATGTTGGCCCTTTGGAAGATCGACCAAATTCCACACCTTTAACTTGTCGAACTGAGCTAACTCTTCTTGCATCGCCTCACACCAAGAATTATCCTTCAGAGCCATCTGATAGTTCTTTGGCTCTATCTGAGAGATAAAACATTCATGTAGGCTAAGATTGTTGATTTCTTCCTTCTTGATAGCCGAGAACAGACATTGCATCTCTGAAATACTCCTTCGTGTTTGCACTCCTGCATTTGGATTCCCAATAATATTATCAACAGGATGATGAATATTTGTTCTTAGAACTTGGATTGCCGGAGCTTGAAGATTGTTTCCCAAATTCAATTGAATCTCCCCCTCAGCATTTGCATTACTACTAGAAGCTTGATCATTTCCCGAAGACGCATTAACATTTGGATATGCTGAAAAATCAACGTAAAGATCACCACTTATAGTTTGAGCAGCTGCATTGGGGATCTGCTCAGCAACAACTTCGTTTACGATCGAAGAATCAGCGAGCGACTGGAACATTTGGAGAGACATTAGTAGGAATACTTGCTCTCTAGCTCGCATCCACTTCATCTTTGCTCACAAGATGTATGTAGACAACCTTCGAATCTTCTTCTGAAACATCAGGAAGATCAAATGAATCAAATAATTTATCATAATCATAACCGCTTTTATGACCGAATTCGGACGGTGGAGGATCGTAACTCAAAAGAGTTATATCAAACACGATCTCCACTGTACGCTTCTTAACGTTATAAACACGTTTGTTTGGAGTTCCATTGGCATAACCCAAAAAGAACCCAACTTCTCCAACTTTCCCCATTTTAGGAGTATCTTTGGTGTGTTTGATAACACACTTGATCCCAAAAGGTTGAAAACCAGATAAGTTCGGTTTCTTTTTTTCAAGCAATTCATAACACGTTTTATCTTCTCCTTTGACCGTAAGCACATGAACACATAACATGCAGTGTTTACCACCTCGGCCCAGAAGAAAAGTGGCAATTTTGATTCAGAAAGCATAGTTTGGGCCACCTCAATTAGGGTACGATTCTTCCGTTCTGCAACTCCATTCTGTTGAGGAACATATGGAGCGCTGAACTGATGAACTATTCCCATTTCTCGACATAACTCATCCACATAATGATTTTTAAACTCAGTGATGTTGTCACTTCGGAATTTATTAACAGGAAGTGAATAATTTTTCTCAAGTTGTTTGAACAAGTCTCTTAAAATACCAGCAGTTTGGTCCTTTGTTTTTAAGAAAAATACCCACGAGTATCCTGAGAAATCATCAGTGACAACAAGGCAATAGGACATCCCACCAATGCTAGCAACATGGATTGGGCCGAAAAGATCCATGTGAAGCAATTCAAGTGGTTTTTGGATTGAGTTAACAGTTTTCTGTTTATGAGGCTTTCGTTTGATTTTTCCTTTTTCACATGATTCACATTTGTAGTGCATATTGAAACTACGTAAAGGAACCCCCAACACTAAGTTGTTTTTCACTAAGTGGTTCATTTTTCGCAGATGCACATGGCCCATTCTCCTATGTCAGAGATACGATTGATCTTCAGTCGCCTTCGAAAGTAAACATGTCACTAGATCAGACGAGTTAACCAACGGGAGTATGTCCATGACATATGTGTTATTCACCCTTGGAGCCCTCATAACGATCCAATCTTCAGAACAGCAAATCCTGGACGCAAAACAAAGCAAGCTTTATCAGTGAACAACATCGTGTACTTGTTATCACAGATTTGAGAAACCGACATCAAGTTATGCTTTAGTTCTTCAACATAGTTCACTTTATGCAGCGTAATTTTTCCGTTTGACACCGAACCTTCACCGGTGATGTATCCACCCTTCTCACCGGCAAAGTTAACATAACCACCTCGAATTTATTTGAAATTACTCAATAACTCTTTATTGCCTGTCATGTGTCTGGAACAGCCACTATCGATACACCAAATATAGATAGCCCTCTTCAGCGGCTCCTACACTCCCCAAAAAGAAAATTTAGTTAAAATGTGGGACCCAAGCCATGATGGTCTTGGGTCGTCCCGATTCGTCAACATAAGAAAACTCTTTGAAATAACCATCATCGCCTCTGTGTCCTCCATTTCCATTTCGGAAATTGTTGGAATGACTCCCCGCAAATCGTGGATTATACGGAGTTGACGATCTGTTGGTATAACCAGAGTTTCCATAACCTCGGCTTCCATAGTTTTGGTAACCGTAAATTTAATTCCTGGGTGGCTCAAAATTCCTACCAAATCTAGGAACATCATCGTGTCTTAAGAATGATCGTGGATGATTATCCAAATGCTGTCTTTGATTTGAAAATCGGGGGGGGGGGGGGTGACACATTTCGGTCATTCACGAATCTGTTCTGTGCATGAGGTCTAACATAGTTGTTGTTCCAACCTCCAGAATGTTGGTCATTCTCATGTGTTTGGAAAGTAACATGATTTTGTCGTATTTGAGGGGTTTTCTCACGAGTATCATGTCTTTGAGATGAACTTTCCGATCCTTCACCACGATTAATAACAACTGGTTTCTCCCCATGATCTGGATTTTGTTGTGATTTAACATTTGTTTTGACAACCGGTTTTACTTCTTGTTTAATAACTTTGTTTTTCTCAACCTTCTGATTTTTACCATTTTTCTTTTCAACATTAACTGTTTCATTTTGCGGTTTTTCAACAAAAGGTTTGTTTTGATCAGGATCAACATGGGATTTACCCTTGTCATCTGGACAATCTGCTGCTAAGTGTCCTTTCCCACGACACTTATAACATTTGCGAACTTTCGCAGCATTCTTTGGACGTTCCTCATGACTGCGTTAGTAGGATTTTTCAAAATTTGGTTGACAAACTGAGAGTTTGAACCTGTTTCGATTTTCTCTCCTCTTTGATAAAATCTTCCCCTTTAACAAGCTCAGTTTTAGGGATATTTTTCAAATTCTTTTTAGGTTTCCCACATGAATTTGGTTTTGACTTCGCATTTTGAACTTGATTGAAAATTTCCAAAATTTTATTGCTTATCAAATTCTCAATGTTATCAAAATTTAGCTCATTTTTCTTTGTGACTTTGATCACCTTCGACTGTTCTGAGTCAGAAGCCTCATCAGGCTCAGATTCTGACTCACTATGTGGTTCAACCGTCAGAGCGGTCTTTGGCACAAAATTTGCCAATTCAGGATCAATGCTTGGCATCGATGTATAATTATGGCTTACCGGTGGAGGTACTTTCTTATAACTGATGCCTAACATTTCTTCCTCAGATTCTTTGAGACGTTGGCCGTTAATACAGAAATTCGTCACTTTAGATGAATCCCCGAACTTTTCAATTTTTCGTTGCAAATCTAAAATCAGATTATATTTTTTCCAAAATGATTTTGTTCTTTCCCAAAACACAATTTCGGTTCATTTCAAGTTCAGATCTTAATTCCTGATTTTTAAGAGTTCCCTGTGCCATAAGTCTCTCAAATTCAGAGACATCATTTTTCAGCGCTTTTATCTTACTCGGTGTTCTTTATCCAAATTAGACAAAACAGCAACGAGTTCTCTGGATTTTTCAAAATCTGCAATCACACTTGTGTTGTGAAGTGCATATCTGTCAATCTTGGTGACAAACTCAACACATCTTGCACACCCCTTATCTATAGAAGTTGATTTTACCTCAATGCCAACCATGAATGCACATCCTTCATTTCCTACGGAGTCTTCTTCCAACCTTTTAGCTTCTGCATTCGCAAATTGCTGCATTTCGGCTGTGGAGATCTTGAACTTAAAGCATTCTCCTTTTTCTCCATCTTCTGTTTTGTTAGACTTTTCAATAGACTCTTCATTCAAGTTATCTTCATTCTCAGCAACATTACCCGAATCCAACTCTTCCCCAAAAACCACGGATACAACTGCAACTTCCTCAATGCTAGCCTCTTCGATAACCTCTTCATACACTTCTTCGTTGACAATTTCAGCCATAAAGGCTTGTGAAACAATAGCTCCTGAAATGTCTTCCAATGCACAACCGCAGTCGTAAGGCAAAGTCACATTTTGGAATTTGTTGTTCCACTTGAACTGACATTGTTGCTTATAAAGGCGTATCACTTGCATGAACTTCATTCTCTGAATAGAGGGCAACACCGGCTCCTCCATTACTACCCTTATCCGTCAATTTTGAAGCTTTATATAACTGAGGATCTTAGATCTTCTCGGAATCAGATGCTTGATCTTCCATATTCCAAGCATAACCCTTCAGTTTTTGTACAGCTTCTTCCAATGAGAGCTCCTCGTAGAGAACTATAACAACTCTAAACCGACACCCTTATAAATTTTCCGACACCCCATACGTGAAAACAGGCCCCGAATACCTTAAATATTATTAAAATTAATTAAAAATGAAGTTTTTAGGGTTGAGGCGGGCCGCGTAGCCCTTGTGTTAAACCTTACGCGGGCCGCGTGAAGGTGAAAGCTGGCTGAACCCTGGGCCGCCATGTGGCCCAACACATGTCGAGCCTACTAGCTAATCCGGATCGCCTATGCCGTTGAACAGAGTTGACGCGGGCCGCGTAGGCCTTTGCCTACTCTTACGCGGCCAATTCAGGCCCTATAAATTGATTTGCTCGGATCTTCAGTCAGTTCGTCCCAAATCTTTCTTTCTCACTCCAAATCTTAATAGTAAAAGCAATACTCGGGTATTATACCCTCCTAAATAACGAAGTTCTGCTCCGTTGTAAGTATCATAACCCCCGGATACATATTAGATACTCTGCCCGATTGATCTAGGGTTCCGTAACGGCTGTCATGGTTCTGTCCGACGTAGTCGTAGGAATGTCATCTCGGGGAGGGTATAACTAATGTTAAAATGGGTTATTATACTAACACGTGTGCTTTTGTGTAAATTATGGATAATTCTCAGGAAACCCTAAAGGATAATCTAAGACAGCAAAGTGAGTAATCTCCTTTTTGTTAACTGTTTTTTACAAAACCTCATACGATTAATTATATATTAAACAGTTATTGAGTATTTGTAAGGATACAATTATCGTGGGTATGTTGGGGTTTTGTATACAAAATTTGTTACTGGAGGGGTAACATTTCCACAAGTCGGGTCTGACAATACCACGGGTGATAATTGATTTGACTTGGAAACAAATATAATTGCGAGGTCGCCCTCAATACTGTACAATGGTTTTTATTAAAACTTTATTAAACTGGGGTTCACTCACCAGTATTTTCCACTGACAAAATGTTTTTAAACGCGTTTCAGGTAACAAATTGTGAAAGCCAAATAGAACCCACCTGGACGTCACTAAAGGCTTGGAAAAGTGGCAATAAAGTTACCTAAAATAAAATAGATGTTTTTAGTAAATAAAATTGGATTTATTCCTATGAAAATGTGTGTACTGCAAACTTGGGTTTTATCCCAGGTGTTTAATGTTATAAAAATATGGTATTTTACTCTGATCAAATATTTCCTAACTACGGTTCTGATGAAAATTCCGCTCAAAAATTAGACAAAACACGCGATACCACCGAAACTGGCTCGCGACCGCCCGTTCCTGGGGATTAGGGATCGGGGGTTGCGACAGAAGGTGGTATCAGAGCTAAGCCACTGATTCAGCCACAGAAGTGTTCTGCTGACATCAAAATTTAAAGTGTTAGGAAATAAATTACGGAAATATGTGCATAGTTGTATTTCTTGTTATGTGTTATTTGACTATTTGTTAGTTTACAGTATGAGCGACCAAGGACCATCTGACGCATATCGTAAATTGTCTGGTTCGCCTACAAGCGAAGGCACCTCCTCTTCTCAGCCTGCCCTCTTAGGGTACTCTGCTGATAAGGAAGAAGGAATATTCGTGTTTAAGGATATATCCGAGGATCCATTCCCTCAGAAAAAGAGAGGATGGTTTTGTCGAGGGGCACACGCGCATAGAAAGCGTTTGAAAATTTTACAAGACCGGAGAGCACTAGCAGCAGCCAAAGGAGAAACAGATGCCTATGCCCAGGAAATGATTAATAGGGGTATAGCTAACATCCACATCTTAGCAACCACTGCAGCTGACCCTAACTTGGAACAAATGATAGCACCCCAACCACAACTACCAACCCCTGACCAACCAATGGAAATAGAAAACTCTGAAAATCAAGTAGAAATGCATGACTTTAATCCGGAAGAAATACCTAGGGTACCAGCACCAAACCCCTTAGACCCAAATTACGACCCATGGTGGGACGACAATAGGAATTATGTGCAACGTTACCCGATACATGAATATATGCCCATGCAAAACATAGGAGCCTACCCAGGTTTGGATCCTTTAGATCCCTATTACCATGATGAATACATTAGGGAGATTTTAGAAAATCCTTACCAATTCCAGGCCCCTACATCTCCGTACCAGGAACCCGCACCCCAGATTCCGAACCCAGTCCTAGAACCTGCACCCCCAATGAGTGCAGACAATGTATAAGAACTTAGGACATTTGGTGAGGAAATTTTAGAGAGTAGTGAACGAATGAGACAGGTGGGAGAGCGAATCGTCTGGAAGTATGACGAGAGCAATATGGATTTCTGGATGAATCCATATCCATGAATGTGATGGTGGAGACGGTAATAATAATAATAATAATAATAATAATAAATAATAAAATAATATAATATGTGTGTGTGTGTATGAAAAAAAAACTACGGATGCCTATTACTAGTAGTATAACTTTAAATTTCAATCGGTATTGTAATTTTTATTTGAGTACTAGTGTGTAATAGATGCATATTATATGAATAGAGTAAAGTCGCAATGATCGACGCTTTTGACCAAAATGCGTGTCATGTGATTCACTATATTAAATATTATTTCGTGATATTAATATGTGGTAAATGTTTAAAATTCATATGGCCGACGAAGGAAATCAAGAAAATCTGAATAACGATAACCAGAGTAACATTAACTTGGTTAATGAGAATCTGATCATCAATAACAATGGAAACCAAGTGGATAATAGTGCTATACAACACATAGTAGCACAAGGAATCATAGATGCAATGCCATTTATTATTCAAACGGTTCAAGAAGCGAATAATAAAAGTAAACATAGTAGTAAGCGACCAATTGAAACAGAACACCGCGTGAACAATGGACCCATACTTCAAGTGCCCATTCCCAAAAGAAGAATGACCATGCCTAATGGTTGTTCTTACAAAGAATTATGGTCCTGCAAACCAATAGAATTCTCGGGCAATGAAGGACCCACTGCAACTCTACGCTGGATAGAAAAGACTGAGGAAGTTTTAAAAATAAGCAAGTGTGCGGAAGAAGACAAGATAATGTTTGCTTCTAATTTGTTTAAAAACTCAGCCTTAGAATGGTGGAACACTATCCTCCAATCAAGAGAAAGTGATAGGGTATACAACATGGAATGGGAAGAATTTAAGAATATGGTAGAAAGGAAATTTTGCCCTCCCAATTGTTGGTGCATATGTCTGTCGACTTCGTCTTGTATCAAGTCTTGTAACTAGAATGATAGATCAGGGCATGTTTTACGAGAAAAACCAAAAACATATAGAAATGAGCCATTTCACACGAAATGGAAACATATCCATTTCGTACGAAATGAAGCTGGCCATTTCGTTTGAGATGTTTCGTGCGAAATGGTTGTGCCTATATATAGTTGCTTTTAACATTTCATTTGTAACTTCTGATTCCGGTACCAAGGTGTTGCCGAAGTGTCTCCAGGCTGTAAATCTCTATTATATAAATATACAAGACAATTATTGTGTATATCAAGCTGATTCAAAGTTGATACGTTTGTTTCCGCCTCTTCTATTGATTAGAACTCTTCTGAATGACTCGTTTTGGTCGTGCAAATGATCCTACAAGTGGTATCAGAGCTCAGGAGGAAGAGTTCTTACCGAATTCAGCTTGATTTCATCAAAATTCTGACTTCTACACCTTCTTTTACAAGTTTTTTCAAAATTAAACAAGTTTTCACGGTTAAAATGGCTTAATTTTCACATATTACGTGAGAAACACTGTTTTAACAAATCCTTGAAAGAATTAGACTTAAAATCAACCTAAAACCTGATCAATTTGTCATAAACATGGCCGATTGTATGACATCAGCAGCATTTCGTATGAATTGATACATCCATTTCGCACGGATTGACAAGTTTGGACTCCATTTCGCACCAAAACATCATTTCGCTTGAAATTACTTCCATTTCGCACGAAATGGTGATTTAGTGTAGCCATTTCATTTGAAAGTATTGTCATTTCATACGAAGTCATCCATTTCGCATCAAATCGTTCATTTCACTTGAATAGGTCCAATTCGTTTGAAAGATCATCCATTTCGTTTGAACAACTAAATTTGTAAAATTTTTACCGAATCATGGAAGAAGAGTTTTACAACGCGTTTGCTACTGCCCCGAGTACTCCCGTTACCATTGCTCAGAGTGTGAACATGGAAAATGAAACAGGAATGTTACAAAAACCTCCAAAGTTGATGGGCATTGAAGAATACTATGGTTGGAAAGACCGGTTCGAAAATTGGGTTCAAGCAAATCATTTGAGGTCTTGGGAGTGTATTGAGAAAAAGTATGTTAAACCTCGTACAGATGTGGGAGTTAACAAAACTATTTCTGAATTGTCGGATAAAGAGAGAGACATGTACAAGGCAGAAAAAATGACGATTAGTTTACTTCAGCAAGCTGTGAAAGAAGACATCTTCATATTACTTCAACATGATGGTACTTCACGTTCGATTTGGGAAGCACTTTGAATTAAGTTTGAAGGAAGTACAGAGATGATCAGGAGTAAGAAATCATTATTAAAGAAAGAATTTGATTTGTTTACTAGCTGGCATGGTGAAACTACAAAGAAACTAATTGAGAAATATTGTCAATTAGTGCGTTCAATGTCACTGTTAGATATAAACAAAGATCGAGAAGAATGGGTTGACAAATTAGCTGATGCTTTACCTCAGAAAGAATAGGGTACATATCTGATGATCTTAAAGAACACTGGAGAATATGATAAATTGACAATTTCTCAGTTCATTGAAAAACTTGAAGGACAAGATCTTGAACAACAAAAGATTGCTAGAATGAACAATCCAAGTGGTCAACAAGACATCACGATGTATTACAAAGGGAATGTTCAGAATGTTGAAGCAAGTCCGAAGGTCCAAACCGCTTTCAGCGCAGAAAACTCAACCGGATCAGTTAATCAAAGTCCAATCAGCAACAATGGATTTTCTTCATACTCGAATGTTAATCCGAATGTTTCAACCTCAAGTTATGAGTCTTAAAGCTCAAACAACAGTAATGGTCATGTTTTACATTGCAACATCGCGTTGCATCTTCAGAATGGTCAAAATTTCTCTGAAGAAGTCGCTAAAGGTCATATGGCATTACTAGCTACAGTGTTAGAATCATATGAGGGCTTGGTTGCAGGAAGAATCGGAAATCCTATGCTAACAAAAGAGGATTACGATCAGATTGATGCTAAGGAAATGGAGCTTATGGATTTTAAGTGGTGTTTAGCGAGTGTGTTGAGGAGAGCTGAGAAATTTAAGCTGATTACAGGAAGAGATGACTTCCGTGATTCTAATGTTTCTACTTTAGGTTTTGATAAATCTAAAGTTACTTGTTTTCGATGCAGGGAAAAAGGACATTTCAAGAGGGAATGTACCAATCGAGAAGCAGGTGGAGCTCAGAATCCGTTCGGGAATAATGATTATTATCGGAAAGCTATATATCAACAAGTTGCTCAACAACCATCATCATCCCATGCGATTGAAGATGGAAAGAAGAAAGCTTATCTAGTTAATCAAGATGATGAAAGAATGGCAGAAGGTTTTAGTTGTGACAAATACATTTCGGATGATTCAAAGTTTAAAGCATTCATTGCACAAATAGTTCAAGAACCAGAGTTGATGAAGGAATGGATGGATGTGTTTGCCAACAGTGAGAAAAGTCAAGATGGAGAGTCTGTGTTTTCAAAAGAAAACTCAGAAAAGACACCAGTCTTTGATCAATCATCGACTATAGCAGTGATGATGAAGAAGAAATACAAATAAATATTGGAAAAACTCAATTATCTCCTGAAAGTTTCAAATTTTATTTTGCAGATAGATTGGAGAAACTAAAGGAGAAGCAAGCAGCAAAAAATCAGAAAAAGAATAAATGCGAGAATGTTGCTCAGGAAGAGAAGTTTAAATAGAGTGAAGAAGTTAAAATTGCTGAGAAGATGGTTGAAGCTCAGAAGGTGGTTGAAATTGAAAAGATTATCGAAGTTGAAAAAATTGTTGAGACCACGAAACCATGTCTAAAGTGTTTGGAACCATGCAAACATTTTGAAGAGAAAGATGAGAAATTTAGTGAGCTTGATAAGATGAAAGAAAAATTATTGTTCGATGTTAAGTATGTGAAAGAATCGTATGATGTGTTAAACATAACGGTGAATAGTTTACAAAAGACAAACTCAGAAAGAGAAGATGCCTTAACCATGATGAATGCAGTGATGATG
>JARYGA010038109.1:0-44021 GCA_030545235.1 Helianthus tuberosus
ATAGGATCAAGTATCCACAAAAGTCTCCTAAGTTTTATGGGCTTGTCCCCAGTTTTATGGGTTTATCCCCAGCTTTTGGGCTCATCCCTAGTTTAAGGTATCCACTACCTTCGCCAGTAGCGCACGATTATCCTGGTGCAGTTAAAGGCAATGGGACCAGTACCCGCTTTAGGGGCTGACAATTTCATTGTACTGGCTGTATTCAGGATCCTAAGTGTAATGGTAGACGTACCATACATCCGTTCCTAAGGTTTCTAACGTTTTCACGTTGGCTAAGGTTTTGGCATTTTCATGTCACTAAGTTTGGATAGTCGCCAGTGAGGGCCATACTCCAGTTTACACAAGATTATTTGGGCTTGTCCCCAGTTTTTTGGCTTGTCCCCAGTTTTTTGGGCTTGTCCCCAGTTTATTAGGCTTGTCCCCAGATTGTTGTGCTTGTCACCAGTTACTAACTTTTCCTTTTACATTGGCTTAGTCCCAAGTTATGTTCTATTTCATGTTTCCAAAGCTAAACAGTTAAGGATCATGGATCCTAACCTTTTACTAGGGTTTGTCTTTTGGTTATCTCAATTGTAAGTATCAAGGATTTAGGATCCTAACTTGGATTCTCTGGTATGATCCTTATTTACCTTAACTTTATTCTTGATTTATCTAAGTTACCCTTATTCTTTGACAACAGGATATATGATCCTAAAATTATCTCCCTTTTTGAACTTTTCGATTATAGGATATTTGATCCTTGATCATATCCTAAACTTTTTGACATAATCTAATATACTTTCATTACTAACTTCTAAGTTCAAAGGAGTATGCAATGCTAATTGAAAGGTAAATAGATACAGAATGAACAACACGAGATAAGCCAAAAGATTAAAATTTTATTTATTTATCAAAAGTTAAACCCTTCAAAGGTTGTCAAAATTACCTACCCCAAGCATCTACCAGCAATACGTGGCCCGTCCGCTGGGGTAGGTAAAGGGTGTCCATACTAAAAGTTCGATGAGTGCAGGAAATAAAAGGCGAGGGGCACCAAAAGCTTCACCCTCCACAAACAGAAGGATCCATCGACCTTTGTTACCCCCTATTGTTCGAAGGATCAGTGATCCTTAAACCTAAAGCTACTGTTCACCATACAAACCATTGTTTAAAACACCAACAAACAAAAAACTACCAAATTATAAAAAATGGGCTCCGGCCACGTCTAGAAATTTCCATCATCGCCCATTTCTGCAGCCTACACCTTCACTGCATCATCACCACCAGCTACCTCCTCCACCGGATCCTTCAGCCCACTGCTACCAGCCTCAATTGCCAGGACCTCCTCAGCTTCCTCTTCATCATCCAGCTCCGCCAGCTTCAGCTTCCAAGCCTCCTGATTCCAGGCAGACCTGTCAAAACAAGGATCCTCAGCCTCCTTTGCCATTTGAAGCTTGATCTTGAGCATGGCGATAGTAGCAGAGAGCTTTGCCCCTTCCATCACTTCCTCCTTCTCCTGCTGAGCTGTGATTTGGGTTAAGACCAGCTCTTTTTTCACTAGATTGAGATCCTTCTCGAGGGAGGAGATTGTCTTGTCTTTGGCCAGGAATATCTTCTGGAGGTCCAGGTTTTGTTGCTCAGCCTCTTCAATATTGTTATCCTGGAGCATTTGGATCTTAACAAATTTCTGCATAAAACAAGCACATGGTCAGGATCCGTTATCCTCAGAAGGGAAGATCAGACTTAAGAATCCGGGATCCTTACCTCAGAGATATACTCCTCGAACTGGTGCTGGATGAGAGGAAGGCCTTCAAGGGGTTCAGAGGTTTTTCTTTTCTTTGCACCCTTGCCCTTCGTGCGGGCACCCTTAGGATTTGGGATGCTGGGACTGGCAGCAAGTTGTTTCTTGATTGACTTGGAGGAAGCAAATGCGTCAAGGTCACTAACACTAAACCTGGAAGCTGAGCTTGAGGATTTACCAGCGCCTACAAATGTCAAACACAGATAAGTATTTATATTCTACATTCATTTAAACATTTATTTATTCATACATAGATTCGAATACTTACTTGACATTGTGAAGGAACCGGAGGATACTTCTTGTGAATCCTTTGCTTTGATTTGAAATGTCCTTACAGCAGGATCAAGCCTCCAGAAAGCAGCAAGTCTTTCTTTTGTTGTAGGGGTTTCTTGAATGTGAGAGATTGAGATAGTTGCATAACAAAAACAGAAAAAAGGATCAGTTATCCTTAAAAGTAAAAGAGTCCTACTATGATCCTTGTCTAAGGATCCCATATTCTACCATGGGTGATCCACTTTTTGGGTAGGTTTTTCCCATTTGGGATTGAGTCCCTCCTCACAAAGAAGAAATGGCTCTTCCAGTGGGTATCATTTTTTGTGGTTTTGAGGATTGGATGAGGCTGACCAGGTTTATGCTTGAACAAGAAACGGTGTGAACCATGGCTAACAAAGTTGTACATTTGACTCAACTCAGACATTCCTATTTCTACACCCTCCTGCTCGATGATGTTCTCAAGGGTATAAAGAACTCTCCACATCATTGGCATGGCTTGTATGTAGCACATGCCCGTGAGTGTGAAGAAGGATTGTGTGAAGGCGGGAAAAGGATAAGAAAACCCTATCAGGAAAGGGGTGGCTAGAAAAGTGACCCAAGTATCAGAAATACAGTCACTCTTCATTGAAGAGTCAAAGGATCTGAAGACGGCTTCAGCCGGAAAACAATGGTGTATCCGATCAATCTCAGGATCGGTGAAACGGCAGAGTTCCAGCGAAGGGTTTTTGGTAACGCCTTGGCTTTTCAAAGGACTGTCCTTTTTAGGATCCTTAGCAGGTGAGGATCGGAGAACCATCTTCGCCATGGATGCTCGAGAATAGAGGATCAGAAGAATAAAACTTAGAGAGAAGGGAGAAGAGAGATACCTATTTGATCTCCGGATGAAGATTTAAAGGGGTGAAACGCTCGAATTTAAATGCATCTCGATCCTTATCTCTAACCCTGTATATATAATGATGGTTTTGCAGGAGGTCTTGTCACTGACGTCACGTTCACAACGGCTAGTCCGTTGGCAACGGCTATATTTACGTTAATCGATTCGTTAGAGATAAAGCAGAAAATATGACTCATCTAGTTATATTTAATTCCTCATATTTTGGGGGCAATTGTTAGGGATGGATTTTCACATCTTATGGATCACGGATCCTCAAGTGCAGCCAGGATCACGGATCCTCAGTTCAGTTTTGAATTAAGGATCCTCAGAGGACGTTGCAGGAATAAGGATCTAGGATCCTCATTATGATCTTTGTACTGACAATTGTTTCCATTATGTTTGAACTTGTTTTGTAGGAGTATACGAGTGGGACTTGGTCTTGCCGAGATTCTAGGGGAATATGCTCCATTATTCTGCATGTGCATGGCCTTTGTGACCGTTATGGAGGTCGTGGGAAGCTAGCATCTTTTGCGGATTGTTAGTTAGCTAGATTATTTCTATTTTTATAAGGGGATAACAAGCTTGATTAGATAGAACAATTAGAAAATAAACACTACTCGAGAACTTTCTGCAACTTATTGGTGATTTCACACTTATTGCACACTAGTGATCCTTGTAACAAGCTTGTTGTCATCCCGAATTGTATACATTGTTTGTTTAATATACTTGGTGATCGGTAGTTTCCATCACCCGAGGTTTTTTGTGCCGGAGATCATACATTGATCAAGGGCTTTTTCCTCGTATAAATCCTCGTGTCCAACATTCATTTCATTCATATATTGTTCATACATTTGTTCATCAATTCAAGCATCACACCTCACAAAATCAGATTTGGTTGCATTATCCTTGTGTGATTTTTTTACCAAAACAGAAGGACGCTGTGTTACCACAACGTGTGAACCCGACTTTCCCAAAAACCTACTTGTCGAATCTTCAAAAACTTTACTGATTAAAGATTGATTTACATTTTTAATCGAAAAATCTTTGTCAGAATAGATTTTATCACCACCAACAAGAGTGTACAGCAAATTTACATTCTCAAACTCTTTTGTAGACGTGGACTCGACCAGAACAGTCGTAGCAGGTTTTGCGGGAGGATCACATAGAATATGATTCTCGAGAGGTATGTCCTCTTCTTTGATTACCGCATCAGACTGTGCTAAGTCAGTATCATCGGATTCATCATCTGAAGAATCAGCATCCTCAACAACAACTGGAGGATCCTAATTTTGTTCAATAGTTGACACACTTGTAACTGTTGATACATTCGAATCTGATGATACTTCCTTTTTGTATCCAAGTCCGGTTGCAAAGTCCTCAATGTCTAAAGGAACAGATTGCTTAAAATAACTTATATTCTCCTCATCAGGTATTGCATCATAATTGTGTCTAACAGGTGGTGGACATTTCTTATATCCAATGCACGTGACATCCTTTTTCTCTTTCTGTATGTTAATGATGTGATCCAGCACATACCTAGAGTTTGAGTAACTATCTAACTTAAGCCGGATCGCCTCACTTTCACACTTTACACAGGCTAACTCTTTTTGCAAGACCTCGAGACGATTGATATAACAGTTTATGTCAGTTTGTTTTCTTGAAACCATTTTTGTTATCTCGGTTTTATCTTCTCTTAAATTTTCAATCACCGTTTTAAACTCTTTTTCATGGTTTTCATAAAACATGTTGGCCTCTTTGCATTTCGAAAGATCCACTATTAACTTTTGATTATGGATATGTGTCACGTCATACTTGCTTTGCAAATCATCATATTTGGTTTGCTAGTCCGACAATTTATCACCTAAACTAACACATTTATCGCATTTATCAGAAGTTGGATCATCGACACATACCTGGTTTGATGAACCACCCACATTAGCCATAAAGGCTGAATGAATAGAAGAAGAAGAAGAATAAGCAGCTTTATCCACCAGAATTGATCTTCTGTCATTCCCTGCTGTAGCTTCTCCCAACAATTCATCAACATCTGCATCGACTGACACACTTGACGTTTCATCCAAATGATCATCGCCTGAAGTTGAGGATTCTTCATCTGAGCTTCTACTGTAACCAGAACTGTCTTCATCTTCAGATGATTCTCTACCACTGGCGGAAGATTCTCCACCACTGGTGTGTTTCAGATCCTTGACAACCTCAGCAAAACAAGCTGTTCCATCCTGAACATCACTTCCCAACTAAATCGACCAGTCACAACCTTCATCGACTTGTACCACAAGAGCCTGGTTGGCATTTGATGCTCCTACTTGATTTGGATTGTTCACAGGCATCAACGTACGCTCGTTATTCCTGTTTTGATTCTGATTCTGCTGGTTGCCTTGATTCCTGAATGGATTCTGGTTCCCTTGCTGAGCTGGCTTTGTACATTCTCTCTTGAAGTGACCTCTTTCACCACAATTAAAGCACTTGACTGATTGTTTATCGAACCCATACTTGGTATCTTTCTTGCTTTCCAAGCTGGTTCTACCAGTCCTTTCCATGAAGTCTTTAGCTCGCCTAACCGCACTAGCAAAAGCCCATTTGATGTCCATCATATCCATTTCCTCCTTATCAATCTGCTGATAATCTTCTTGTGTCAGATTGATGTTTCCAATCTGACCTGCTATTAACCCACAATACGCGCTCACCAATGTGTTTAATAGCTCCATATGATCTTTAGCTACTTCAACACTTACTTTCGAGACATTTGAAGTGTCGACCTGAACTGTATTTGGATTAGATGACTGACCAGCAGATGAGGTGCTTCCATAACAAGCTTGTTGTGGAACTGGTAGAGGATTTCCGTACATATCTCTTGCTCCGGTATATTGATAGCTTTGCTTTGAGACTTCTGGTTGTGGATTTCCGTACATGTCAGTGCTTGAGACAAAAAGCCGTTTGAGTTGAGGAAACTGGTAGTGGATTTCCATACATATCTCTTGATACAAAGGTCGTTTGAAGCTGAGCATGTGGAGCAGGTCTTGCAGCAGTGCTAGAACCACCACATTTTCCATAATACATATCGGGATTCTGTTGCACTGGAATCCTTTTGGCCTTCCTGATTTCTTCTTGATCTTTGTTCTCCAAGAGCTGAACGAAATCATTGATGTTTGTCGCAGCCAAAGTTCCATTGTATTTCAAGATTTTCAAGAAACCATTCCATTGAGCTGGTAATGCGTCGGCAAACTTGATGACAACTTCTTCTGGAGTCACTACTACCCCATAATTATTCAATTCAGTCAACAAGTGATAAAATCGACTTGTCAAATCTCCCAAAGATTCCATTTCCATACATGTGAAGCCATCAAATTCCTTCTTGAGTAGATCATGTCACAATTTGCGTGACGCTTCATTTCCTAGACCTCTCGTATTCAATGCATCCCATAACCGCTTTGACGTCTTGAAGCTGACAAACTGATGATATATATCCTTGCTCAACGCTTGAGTTAGAATAGAATATGCTTTCTTTTCTAAATCATATGCCTTTTTCTCGTCTGCCGTAAGATCTGCAAATGTCACGGCAGTTGAAGCGGCAACATCAAGTGCTTGATCGAAATCTGTAGTAAAACATAACCACAATTTCGTGTTTTGCCCAAGAACATACGTATGGAATCTTTCTTCCCATCCAGGATATTCATTCATGTGCATTAGCTTCGGTGGATGATTAATGCTTCCGGTTTCACTTTCGCTTAAAAGTATACTTTGAATACTTTGATTTTGATTTGAAACGAACGCCCATTGACTTGTCAAAATTTGATTCATTTGAGATGGAACTGACGAAGATGCGGGTGCGGGAGATTCGGCCCATGATGGAGATAAACTCGTGCTTCTATACTTGCTCTTCGTATTGGATGGAATACCCCACCAGTCTGAACTCATTTTGGATGTATGAAAATGAATACCTACTCAAAATCTCAAAAACAAACGGTTAACAATGAAATACAAAGCTTCTGTTAAAAAGTTCTAAGTGATGGCCATGAAGAATTATGTTCTTCGTCAAAGTCCTCAACTGACGAAAAATAGGTTATTCGTCAAGCACAAAGTGACGAAGAATGGGGTTGTTCGTCAAGGACAAAAATGACGAAGAATATGGAAGTTCGTCAGAGGCACTCAACAAAATATATGAATATATGTTGACTTTAGAAAATAGTTGTTGAGATATTTCTAAATCAAATACAAAAGTAACCAGTCACTTTGGAAAGATATTTTTCAAAGCAAATCTCATCTTTCTGACACACAGAAGGTTGGTAAGCCATCTTTCAAACACCCATGCTTTTCATCATAATTTCCAAACAAACACCATCATTCTTATTGACAACTTTGTCATACAAACATAAAATAATCAACTACACTCCAATAATAATTCAAACAAGATCAAAATAAGATTATATTTGAAGAACAATATGAACTCGTTGAAGATCCTGATGAACTTAATAAGCTTTCCGATCACGGAAAAATTATCGAACACAATTTTTGCTTAAACTTTTAATAAAAACCAACATTTAACATGTAGACATGTAATATAACAAGGTTTTTGATAAAACTTATAGCAAAACGTCAAGGTTTTCACGATTTTATAACTGTTTTCCAGAAAGGTATGATTTTCAAACAAGAACAAAAACTGAAAAACACTTTAAAATCTTTCAAAACACAAGAAATCAACTTGGTTTTAACAAGGAAAAGAGCCAAAGCTCTGATACCACTTGAAGGTCCACCCGGAGGATCGAGTATAACCTAATCCCTGTTTTCCGACAAACTCGAGAGTGCGGAATCCAAACGGGTAAGTTAAACCAAGTTAAGAACACGCAAGACACACAGATTCAACGATTAACACTCAATGTATTAATGCTTGAAACGGTTACAGTACAATGTTTACAAATACTCTCTGTAAACTCTCAGTGTGTGTGTGTGTGTTCTCTCTCAAATATATTCAGACCACACCCTTTTGTTTGCCTTCTATCTGTTGCTTATATATGCTGCAGGTTGACAAACTACCTGCAGCGACGAAGGTTATCGACGAAGTACCTGGACCGACGAAGAATAAGGATTCTTCGTCGTAAGCCTTTGACGAACCCCAAGGTTCTTCGGCACTCATCAACAGCGACGAACGAGGAGTTCTTCGTCACCTCCCCATATGGACGAAGCATGTTCTTCACCATGCATGGGTTCTTCGTCCCTGAGGTTTTTCGTGAACCTCAATGTGATCAGGTTCTTCGTCATGCAGTGATGCAGAACAGCAACAGTTAGCAGTAACAAGACATATAGTTCAGCAACAAGCAGAATATGCAGAACTTGCAGACACAGTCAAGATCGCATCGAGACTTGATGGAGGATCTCGAGTCTCGGTCTGCATTTCGTAGCGTGGTCGAACCGAGTCGAGCTGCATCTACACACAAATGCATCAAAAGATTATTATTATTAAATATTTAAATAACATGCCAAATCAGATGATAAATTAAAAAACTTGCATATGTGGCGTTCAGAAAGACATTAACTCGTGGTTAAAGCGCAAATGTAACATGTTCACAAAAGTTTAAGTTAAAAATATTTCAAAAAATAAATAAATCAACAAGTTAACCACCAAATGTAGATAAACTTTGGTATTAAACTATAGTTAACCATTTCTTCTATATAGTATGAATGCGGTAAAATCCAAGGTTTCCGTAAGTCCCTTGCTATCTTAGTGATGAAATTTCACTATCATAAACAAAGTTTTGAATTGTTAGGAAACTAGTATTTGATCAATCGCACGTTGCAATGGTGTCAAAACTTATACAGACAAAACGTAAACCAAATAAAAACATATATAAAAATATGCACGGAAACGTATTGATAAAATGTATTTACAATGCTGATGGAAAAAATTAAGAAAAAAAAAAACCAAAAAATAGAAAAAACAAAAGAAAAAAATGTTCAATTGACTTATGCTACAACGAAACACCTTTTCTAAAATGTTATATATATAATTGCACCAAACAGAAAAAAAAATATACGTGTCTAGGCTTTGCGGTATGGGGTTCGTCCCCCCCACATCCAGCTTCGGCGCCGCCGTCCTCCCCCCCCCCCCCCCAATGCCGGCGTCCTGAACGTCGAGTTCCAGACGTTGGAGACGGGCCTCTCCCTCTCTCACACACATATACATACAATATATACATATATATTCTAGGTCCATCCCTCATTTCCTTACCTCCATCTTCTTTGTCTCATCCTCACATACATCCTACGTGGCGCTTACGTGACGGATCATCCTCCAAGGATGGACCATCACCGTACCGCATAGCCTTAGTATACCAAATCACACAAACCCGCAATAACGATGACACCTCATGCATAAAAGTAAACTCATAATTTACATGATTTAGTCAATTTATATGATGACACCACACTCTAGAGCCTTTCTTATTCTTGTTGTTAGTGTCCACTTATACATTTATGGATGTTGAATTAGATTAAATTCACGATACAGATCATGTCTATGTACACTTTACATCATGAATGCCTTTTAAAAGTTATGTTGGCAATATATAACATATTTAGGTGCTTCAAGCCTACATTCTTAGGCAACTAAAATAGTGAGGGGTTCATACATGAGTCGATCTATATATATTTGGAGGTCTGAAGCAAACTTAACCAAATTTCCTTAGGGTTGTCTGTGCGTATATGAAGAACACAGGCATGCAGTAACATAGCTTTAATAGCCTCATAATGGTGCCATATAGCCAGTAGGCCAGTGCCTATTGATCACTAAAGTACCAACATTGAATTTAAAGGCAATGTACTTGTTTATAGAAATATATATATTTACTATTTATCATACAGTAGCATAGCATAGCATGCATATGGAAAGTTCTTGTACAAATAATTTTAAAATACTAAACATACAAATTGAAGGAAAACTCAAAAAGACAAGGTGACATTTTTGTAATTATCAATAACTATCAAAGTTACTCTACAAATATACCTAAAAAACCTAACCCCCTCCCCCCCCCCCCCCCAAAAAAAAACCTAACCCCCCACCCCCCCCCCCCCCAAAAAAAAAAAAAAAACCTAAACCCCCCCCCCCCACCCCCCACCCAAGCTAAAATGCTAAAAACTAAACCCCCAAAAAACCTAAAAAAATAAAAAAAATAAAAAACACACAAATTATTATTATTTTTTTTAACATTAAATTTTTTTTTTTTTGCTAACAAAATGTTGCGTTTTTTTATAAAATTTATTAAAAAAAATTTGTGTTTTTTAGGTATTTTTGGTTGAGTTCACATTTTTATAGTAACTTTGATAGTTGGTGGTAATTACAAAAATGTCACCTTGTCTTTTTGAGTTTTCCTTCAATTTGTATGTTTAGTATGTTAAGATTATTTGTATTTGATCTTTTGCCTATATATATATATATATATATATATATATATATATATCCACCCTCTTTTTCTTCCACCATCTCACTGGGTTAGCCCTAATCTACATCCCTAGATTCTCTCTAATTCATCATGCACTAGAATCGGCATAATTTAGCATGGGCCCTCTGTCATCTCTTACGTACTCTTACCTCACTCATACATTAATTACGCCGTATGATCAAATACAAACAACTTTTAACATACGTTGTTATTATTACATTATAAGTACCGTAAATTGAGACAAAGTGGTTGACGTAGTTTCTGATTTCGTTAGCTTGATAGTTTTACAACTATACTGTATATTTACACATGACAGAAAACAAAACATACACGTGCATTAATTGATCCGGATGAACAACTGTAGATCCAGATGAACCATAGATCCGGATGAATAACAATAAAAAATGAACTAAAGTAATTATTATTACGCTACTGTAAAGAGACTTTTCTCATTGATTTCAAATGAAATGCATACTACAATATATACACATCAAATAAATAAATGCACACTAATTATATTTACAACAATAAATGTAAATGAGAAATTATTATCTAACATCCCCCGCAAGCTGAACGGTGGAGGACCAATACACAACATCTGACGAAAAATGTGGAACTGAGATGTGGGAAGACTCTTTGTGAAAATGTCAGCCACCTGAAGCTTGGTAGGAACAAATTTGGTAGCTAATTTGCCGGCATTGACAAGCTCACGAAGAAAATGATAGTCCAAATCAATGTGTTTAGCCCGCTTGTGAGAAACAGGATTCTGAGTGAGGAACAAGGCACTTTGATTATCACATAAGATAGTTGGCCGATCTAATGGAAGAGCATGCAGTTCTTGAAGGAGATGAGTGATCCAAACAATTTTAGCAACAGTGTTAGCCATGGTACGATACTCAGATTCACAACTAGATCTTGCAACAGTTGGCTGTTTCTTAGCACTCCAAGAGATTAAGTTACCACCCAAAAATATTGAATAACCGTAAGTGGATTGACATGTTTCCAGGCAACGTGCCCAATCAGCATCAGAGTATCCAAGCAGCGATGTAGTAGTGGGACGACTATAGTGTAACCCAAAGGCAACAGTTCCTTTGAGATAACAAAGAATCCGTTTTACTTCTTTAAAATGATCAACCGTCGGAGCATGCAAAAACTGACTAACTTGATTCACAGCATAACAAATGTCAGGTCTCGTGATCGTTATATACTGGAGAGCACCTACAAGTGACCGATATAGCGTAGTGTCTGAAAATGGTGTATCTGCAGAGACAAGATAAACACTGGAGCTTAAAAGTGTTGGTGCTGGTTTAGCATCCAACATCTTAGCCCGAGTTAGAATATCCATCGCATATTTTGATTGATTTAAGAAAAGACCATTTGAAGTGTAGGTAACCTCCAATCCCAAAAAAGAGTTGAGTTTTCCAAGATCTTTGATGGCAAACTCCTGATCAAGAGTGGTGATAAAGGAAGCAATAGTCTGCGAATGATTACCAGTAAGGATAAGATCATCAACATAGACAAGCAAATACATAATGTGAGAATCATGATTATAGATAAACAGAGATGGGTCAGCACGGCTACAAGAGAAACCATTATTAACAAGAAACATGCTGAGACGATGAAACCAAGCACGCGGGGCTTGCTTTAGACCATAAATAGCCTTTTTTAATTTGCAAACATGAGATGGAAATTGAGCATTGATAAACCCCTTTGGTTGCTCCATAAAAACATCCTCGGATAAATGTCCATGTAAAAAGGCATTATTGACATCTAATTGATGAAGATGCCAATTATGAATCACACTTAAAGCAAAAACTGTACGAACAGTGGTAGCTTTAACCACATGACTGAAAGTGTGAGAATAATCAAGGCCTGAAATTTGACTGAAACCTTGAGCTACAAGGCGAGCTTTGTATCGTTCAATAGAACCATCAGATTTGTATTTGGTACGAAAATCCATTTGGAACCAACAACATTGGCATTGGATGGTCTCGGAACAAGGGTCCAAGTGTTGTTTTGGGTGAGAGCACTAAATTCCTCTTCCATGGCATGAATCCATTTAGGATCCTTGGATGCACAATGGAGTGTGTTGGGATCATTTGATGCAAATAGAGCACGATGAAGAGGAATGAATTCCGTGTGAGCAAGATCAACACGATGACGAGATTTGAAAATACCAGCTTTGGCACGAGTAATCATGGGATGAGATGGTAGAGGTGGAGGAGGAGGAACAGGTGTAGCCAATGGAGAAACGTCGGGCCCTAAGAGAGTTGGGCCAGCCGACGAAGACCTGGGCTCCGAAGAACCCGAAGATGGGCCAGCTGATGGCGGAGTCACGGGAGTCACGGAAGCAGATGGGCCACCTGATGTGATATCAGAAAAACCCGATGAATGAATTGGGCCAACAGTAGGCGAGGCTGTTGGGCTGCTAGAAGACTGGAAAAAGGAGTACTCGTATGTGGGCCGCAAGAAGACTGTGGGCTAGAAGGCATATCAGGAATGTGGGCTGATGTACCAGCAGGTGAAAAGGGTATAGTAATAAGGATGGTAGTTGGACCGATAGGTATTTGAGTGTGTGTAGGAGCAGTATTTGATGAAGATGTAGAAGAAGGTATAATACTGGGAGAGGTGTCCAAAAAAGTAGTAACCTCAAGTAAATTAATGGGTGTGGCCATGGTGGTATTTTCATCAAATGGAAAATGGTGCTCATCGAATCGGGCATGTCTAGTAATGTAGATCCCTGAGGTAATGGGATCAAGACATCTATAGCCTTTGTGTTTAGAGCAATAACCAAGAAAAACACATGAGATATTTCGTGGAGATAATTTGTGAGGAGTGTAATCCCGAAGATACGGAAAAACACGACAACCAAAAGGCGTGAAAAAACTGTAGTTTGGTCGTTGATGATATAGAATCTCAAATGGAGATTTCCCTTGAAGTAGTTTGGACGGCAAGCGATTAATTATTAAAACGGCTGAAGAAAACGCATCTAGCCAATATTGTGCGGGTTATTTGGCATGAAATAACATAGCCAATCCGGTTTCAACAATATGATGGTGCTTTCGTTCAACCCGACCATTTTGTTGTGGGGTGTACGGACAAGACATCCGATGGAAGGTACCATTTTGTTCAAATAAGGATCGAACACGATTATTAGTAAATTCGGTTCCACCATTGTTGGTACACTTTATGTGGACGCGACTCGGTTCGGTTCAACTCGGTTCGGTTCGACTTGGTTCGATTCGACACGGTTAGGTCCAGCTCAAGTCCGACGTCGTGACATTCCTTCATCGTGCGCTCCAGAGATCGACACACGAAGCACGAAGAGCCGCGGCCATTCCCGTAGACACATCATCCATGACATCACCTTAGTGATGTCATGATGATGTCACATGAAGATTACAAGGGGAAAAATGCATGACGAAATCCTATTTTCGTCATAATATATGTGTGGCGAACTCCCCTTGTTTTCGTCACTATGTGTGTGGCGAAATCCCTGATTTCGTCACACATGGTTTTCGTCGCATGGGTTTTCGTCGATGGACAGTATAAATAGCTCAGTTGTTTATCAGTTTAGTAATGAGTGAGCACAGAGAGACTTAGTGAGAGTCTGTAAACATTGTTTGTATATGTTTGTGGTTGTACTCATCCCTAATCAATAGATATTGAATCTTTGGTTACGCGTGTATTTTACATTTGTTTGGTTTGCACCTTTACGGGGATTCCGCACCCGTGATAGTGTTTGTGATAAACAAGGATAGGTTACGTATCGGATCCTTCGAGAAACACGGTCCTACAAGTGGTATCAGAGATTTGGCTCTTTTCCTTGTTTAAAACCAAACATTGTGATTGCTTGAAACAAGTATTTTTAACTATTTTCAGTTTGGTGGTTCTTAAAAAATCATATTTTCTGAAAATATTTTCTGGAAATCAGTGTTTAAATCGTTGTTTTTGCTATAAGTTTCATTGAAAACCTGTTATATTGCATCTATACATGTTGACATTTGGGTTTTTGTTAAAAGTTTAAGCAAAATTTGTGTTCGGAAAATTTATCCGGTGATATTTTGGCCGGAATCTTCATAAGTGTTCATCTGATACTCATACTGTTCTTGAAAATTTATATTGTTTGATCTGAATTGTTGTTTAAGTTAAAGTGTTGTGAATATTATATATTTAGTTGACAAATTGTGTATGTGATGATGTTATTTGTTGAAAAAGAGATGATGGGTTGGTAACCACAGTGGCAGAAAGCATTGTGTGTTTGACAAAAGGAACCCTCTTTGTCAGAGGATAAGATTTATTTTTTTTGTGTGAAAATATCCAACATAGATTTCCTCACCCAATTGATGTTCGTCAACAACTGTAATTTCGTCACCCATTTGAGTGTTCGTTACACACATACATCTTCGTCACACTCATACATCTTCGTCACATACATACATCTACCTCATACATGTTCGTCACCATCCAGACTTCGTCAACTTCAATCCAACATCAGTTTTCATCAAAGAGATTTCGTCAACAGTGTCTTCGTCAAACATACTTGAGTGTTCGTCGCACAGTGTCTTCGTCAAACATACTTGAGTGTTCATCGCACAGTGTCTTCGTCAAACATTCTTGAGTGTTCGTCGCACAGTGTTTTCGTCGAACATACTTGTGATTTTAAACAGAACCTTTGCAAATCATACTTAACCATTTGATTTCAAGTTTTTAAGAAGGTACAATTGTTCTAATATCAAATATGAGTACTAATCCATTAGATTGGAGCATTAGCACGGTCCCAGATATGTCATGGGTTAAGTCTTTGATGCCACAAGAAAGAATTTCGGCTAGTCAATGGGCGTGCGTGGCAAATCAAAATCAAAGTATCCAAAACCTGCTCATAAGCGAAAATGAAACGGGTAGTAATAACCGTCCGCCAAAACTCAACCACATGAACGACTATCCATCGTGGAAAGGTTGTTTTCAGAATTATGTTTTAGGTCAAAACACGGAGTTATGGACGTGTTTCACCATAGCATATAACGTCGCTCTTGAGGAAGCCGGATCAAATGCTACCACTTTGGCGACCATGGCTGAAAATGACAAGAAGGCGTATGACCTTGAAAAGAAAGCGTTTGCTATTCTTACGCAAGCATTGCACAAAGATATTTATCATCAATTCGCCCATTGTACCAGCACCAAAGCCTTGTGGGACATCCTAGTTACAAGAGGATAAGGAAATGCGGCCACACGGAAGACGCGTCATGATTTACTAAAGAAGGAGTTTGAAGGGTTTATGTTTATGCAGACTGAAACACTGAATGAGATGACAACTCGTTTTTATCATTTAATTAGTGAAATGATTTCTTACAAGGTTGTTCTATCTTCGCAGGAAATAGTCACACTGTTTGCTGATGCTCTACCACTAAAGTGGAGCCCATTCATTGAGTTGTTAAAGCATACAGGTGTATTGGATACTGTCAGTATCTATGAGTTTGTTCAAAAGCTGGAGAACAAGGATGCAGAAGAAATCAGAAAAGCTAAACTAATTCCTGTCCCTCAAAATCCTGAGATGTACTTTGGAGGGATTGCTCCTGCTGCTAGTACAAGCCAGCAACCAAAGATACAAACAGCTTTTGTGTCAAATGCTTTCGACCCAAATTCCTATTTTAGAGGAGTAGTTGCACAACCCCAACCCCAATTTGATATAAATGCCTATCTTCCGAAACCTCAAGTTGCCACACCTTAACCCCAATTTGATAAAAATGCCTATCTTCCGAAACCTCAGGTTGCCACACCTCAACCCTAATTTGATCCAACTGCCTATTTTTCTAAACCACCTCAAGCCCAAACACAACAACCCCAATTCAATCCGAGTGCTTGGTTCCCTCAAACTCAACCTCAAGTCCAACCACAACATCAAACCCAACAACCACAAGCAAACTTATCCAAAGTCAATGTGGAAACTGCAAGGGAAACTATGGAACTTCTTAACACCATGGTCAATGCCTAATGCGGACTAGTCGCAAGTCAAATTGGCAACATTAATTTGACAAACGAAGACTATCAGCAGATAGACAGGGATGAAATGGAGTTAATGGATATCAAGTGGGCGTTTGCGAGTGCTGTAAGAAAGGCGAAGGATTATATGAGGAGAACCGGGAAGATTATCTTGGAAAGCAAGCGGAATACGAAGTACGGTTTTGATAAGGATGCCGTGACGTGCTTCAATTGCGGTGAAAAGGGTCACTTCAAATGTGAATGCACGCGACCGAGCAAACAAGGCAACCAAAATCCCTTCCAAAATCAAACAAGTACTTCAAATCAAGCTAACAACGAAAGAGGGATAGTAGCTGATAACAACCAAACAAACCAGTCAGGGCCATCTAATACTAATCGAGCATTAGTGGTACAAGCCGATGAGGAATGTGATTGGTCCGTACAGTTGGGAGGAGGAACTGCATGTTATGCGAAGATCATCAGTCACATCAAGCATGTGCACAAAGAAGAATTCTCTGAAGATGATGATAGTTCGGGATACAGTGGCAGTTCGGATGAAGAATCGGATGAGAATGAGAGAACTGGTTCTGAAGGTGATAGTTTGTTGAATGATGCTGAGGAGGTCAAGTGTCAGAAATATGTCTTGATCAAGAAAGCTGATGCTACATCAGAAGAAATGGAGAAGATTCTCACTGAAGATGGATCTTTCTCTTCTCAGACTGCCTTTATGGCTAATGTCTCAGCTTCTACAAGTCATGTAAAATCTGAAACTCCTAGCATATGTAGTGATTGTGCTGATACGAAACATGAATGTGCTGATATGAAACAAGAATCTGAAAAGATTGACAGTCACAATCAGAGTTTGGTTATTGAACTGTCAAAGTGCAAAGATGCAAACATGGCCTTAGCTCGCAACGAAAAAGATTTTAAATCGGTAATTGAAACACTCAAGAAAAGTGTTTCTGAGTTATCAAAAACGGTTTTTAATAAGCAAACTGGTATTAATAATTACATTAATATCATTGAGGCAACTAACAAAGAGCTAGCTGAGGCGAAATGTGAGCATGAAGCGATCAAGCTCAAATTGGAGAGTTACTCAAACTCCCGATATGTGCTTGATCACATCATTGACGTTCAACAACTAAAGGGTAATGTTAAAGGCGTTGGGTATAAGTCGTGTCCGCCTCCTTTGAGACACAACTATACCAAGATGCCCGATGAGGAGGAAATGCCGCGTTTTGAGCCAACTGTACCTCTTGATTATGAGGAAGTTACAACTGGCTTAGGGTTCAAAACGGACAATTCATCGGAGGGCTCATCTGATAGCAAGGAAAAGTCATCATGTGCTTCAAACCAAAGTCCTCCAACCGTTGAGGACTATGATTCTTCGGATGATGAACCAGATGTGAGTGATGAGGATAAATCTCTTAAAAAGAACAAAGGAGTAGAAGTCCCCGTTGAGAATCATATTCTGTGTGATCCTCCTACTCCTGCTGTGCAGTCTGCTGCTAGACAAGAGACATATCCTATCGTTGAGACATAGTCTACTGTTAAAAGTGATAACGTGTTGTACACTTTAGTCGGTTATGACAAAATTTATTCAAACACAGATTTTCCAATTAAAAATGTCAACCAATCTTTGATTGATAAAGTGTTTGAAGATACTACCAGTAAGTTTTTGGAAAAGGGGATCCCGAGAGTTTCAGTAACTCAGTGTGATCCGATTCCAAAAGCTGAAGTTAGAAGAAAATTTGGAAATCAAAAATCACCAACGAAGCAACAACCTATCGCTTTTAAGGGTAAACAACAACAACAAGCTCAAAAGCCTAAGGTTACACAACCAAAGGCTGAAACAAAAGGAGCTCGTTACAAGAAGAAATGCAAAGACGTTAAATTTGTGGCCTCCAAAGGTACTGATAAAGTGGAGACTTTTGAAAATAAATCAAATACCGATTTTGTTCAAAAAGTCAAAATTTTGAAACGTAATAGTGATAATAATTACACCCAACACACAAACAGATGTGAAGCTAGTACCTCGAGGTCTAAAAATTCAACGTCAGGTCATCGAACAGAATCTCCTAATTTTGTTGAAAGGAGATCATGCTTTAAATGCGGGGAGTTTGGCCACATTATCAGAAATTGCACAAACACTCCGAAACCAAATTTTGTAGAAAGAGCCCCTTCTGAACAAGGTCACCAACAACGTCGTCCTGTGTCACCCAAAAATGACAAACGTACGATTAAAGAACAAGAAACAAAACAACGACGTCAAAATGTGAAGGTGATCGAAAAGGCTTTAAAACTAGAAACTGTTAAAAGGAAACCAATTTTGTCACAACCGTTAAAACCGGAGATTTCTAAATCTATAAATAATACACAATCCGGTAAACGGAAACAGGCTTGGAAACCGAAAACAGGTGAGGATTCAGGGGGAGGGTTGCAATTTAAGGACCTTCAAGAAATTGAAATTACATTTCTTGATTCTCAGGGGCAACCCAAGTCTATGAAGGCTTGGGTCCCCCTCTCCAACTAATCTCTGAGTAAGTGTGCAGGATGTTCCAGGAGGAACTATCGATAGTCATCGGATTATTGATAGTGGAGTGTCCATGCACAAGATCGGCGACAAAGAAATTGTTGCCTTTGATGGAGAGAAAAAGAAAAGAAGACAGAATTGTCTGTCAAAAGAAATTGAAAACCTTCGACAAAATGAAAATCATACCAAAGTTTGATTGTTCAAAGCTTTGATCGGGTCCCCGGGATAGATTCAATCAAAATGTACGCACCTGCAGCACGTCTGATGTTCAAAATCAACAAGATGAACGTGCAGTGTACATTTCTTCGTGGTGTGATTGAAGAAAATGTGTTTGTTGAACAAACCAACCGGGTGTGCGGATGCCTTGGCATGGATTGAACAACCGCACACTACTTCTGAAAGAGAAAGTCAAAGACCTTCGTTGGTGCAATGTGGAAGACCAGCCGGACCTGGAGGTTTATGATCTTGTTGCTGTGAAGAGATTTGTCAGTAGCTACAAAATCGACTTTGAAATCCACACCTGGTGGATATCCAGTCTGGGAGACCACTCAGATTCCTTGCAATGCACGAAGCAGTTGCTGGATACGGTTTCGAATTTCTAATATCTCCTATACTTGTCGATATTTAAGCTGCTTTATGAATTATTATCATCTCGTACAACACTCTTTGGCCTGACACGTTGATCTCAAATATCACCTCACACGTGATTGTTTCACTATGAAACTCGCCAATGTTGTCATGGTCCACACCGCTTACCGACGTGCCAACTGATTTTTCCAAAATTCGATAAAATCATTTCTGATTAAATTAATTTTGGTAAACGGCATTGAGGTAAAACATGAGTTAACCGACATCGGGAAATCCTTTTTGTAAATATCTTTGTGTCTTTTAAATTTATCTTAGTTTGTTGATTTTAGGGGAGTAAATCCAAATTTGAAAATTCAAAAACATCGAAAAATTTCAAAACTCAAAAACAATAGAAAAACAAAAATGAGTTTCCTGGCGAGAAAAAAAGAAAATGATAGTACATCAGTGGTCTGTCGAAACCTTTTCGAACTGAAATGCAAAATGAAAAATGTTAAGCAGCTCTAAATAAGATGTATCGGTAGGCTCACAATCATTTTAAAGTGTGCAGGGTGATATAAATCTTAAATCGACTGAAGACCAGGTGGGAACCACACATTGGCATATGGTCTTAGTACCGAAATTTCGTTTGATTGATTGCCGAGGTTCTGAGATATTCGGTCTTTATGCTGTCTTATCATCTGGGTATCATGGTTGTATCAAACCGTAAAAATAACGGAGACGAAGTCTAAGATCTTCCATGATACTATACATACGTGTACATATTGCATACGACCTCAATAAGTGATAAACAATCACATGTCCAACAAAATAAGTGATTATATATCACAGCTTTCTTGCGGGAGTCAAGTTCGTCTCTTTGCTGTACGTTTGTACTGACCTGTTCACGGACTTGCTCCTGTGCCCTCATGCATATGAAAATCAAGTTCCTCATCAATAAGTGATTCTATCACATAGGGCTTGTTTTCAAATCAAAATAAGTGAGTTTCTCACATCTTTTATACGGTCAAACGGATGATAAACGGTATACTCACCGGTAAGATGAACTCTCGTGCATACCTTGATACGGGAATGTGTCATGTGTGGATGAACATCGGTCGGTAAGTATAAATCATACCTTAACGTATCCCCTCGCCATGATTACATCTGATAAGTTGAGCTTATGTGGACAACAATACCGAAAATTGTTATAGGATGCTTATCTAAATGTTAACTAATTGAACAAAAAGAGCGTTTTGGCGTGACCGTACACTGATATGATTCTCTTACCCTCGAAAGTCGCAAAAAGAATGTCTGTAAATATTTGTTTACTGCTTTCAGTTTCTGCATCTTTGTATATATTTATTTATTGCTTTTCGTCTTTACATTTGAAAAATGAAAAACTCCAAAAAGATTTTAGGTGTGTTTTAATTTAAATTTTCTAAAAGCCAAAAAGATTTTGCTTCTAATTTATTCTTGATTGACCGGTGTTGGAACTCGAGTCTATCCTACCCAAAATCCAGATTGTAAGCCGGAAAACAATTGCACCTTCATAAACTGTCGAAGTTAACAAGTTTTGAAAGTAAGGGATTAAAATTGGTCATTTTTTAAACTTTCAAACTGTTGTCGGTCGGTGTTTGAATGAGATTTGATCTCATATGTGTCATTTGTTTAATTTGTCTAAATTCCAAGCGGTTGTTCTCATTACGTGTTTAGCTTTCTTGTATGTGCAGATGCGACATCAGAATCAGCTAAAGGCGAAGAGAACATGTCAGATGACAAGCCGTAAAGTGAAGACACGATGTTGATGCAATCAGAAGATCAAGATGATCGGGTTGCAGTTGATCACTCATCAACACCACAAGGATCTAAAGAATTGAAGATCAAAATATTCACGAGCATCATTCAAGGGGGAGTTTGTTAATACACTCCCTGATTGTGTCACGTGAAGACCTTTTTAAAGATCCGACAATGCGAAGAACGAACCATCATGAGTAGCGTCCAAGGGGGAGTTTGTTGGTACACTTTATGTGGACGCGACTCGGTTTGGTTCGACTCGGTTCGGTTCGACTTGGTTCGATTCACCACGGTTAGGTCTGGCTCAAGTCCGACGTCGCGACATTCCTCCGTCGTGCGCTCTAGAGATTGACACACGAAGCACGGAGAGCCGCGGCCATTCCCGCAGACACATCATCCATGACATCACCTTAGTGATGTCATGATGATGTCACATAAAGATTTCAAGGGGAAAAATGCATGACGAAATCCTATTTTCGTCATAATATATGTGTGGCGAACTCCCCTTGTTTTCGTCACTATGTGTGTGGCGAAATCCCTGATTTCGTCACACATGGTTTTCGTCGCCTGGGTTTTCGTCGATGGAAAGTATAAATAGCTCAGTTGTTTATCAGTTTAGTAATGAGTGAGCACAGAGAGACTTAGTGAGAGTCTGTAAACATTGTTTGTATATGTTTGTGGTTGTACTCATCCCTAATCAATAGATATTGAATCTTTGGTTACGCGTGTGTTTTACATTTGTTTGGTTTGCACCTTTACGAGGATTCCACACCCGTGATAGTGTTTGTGATAAACAAGGATATGTTACGTATCGGATCCTTTGAGAAACACGGTCCTACAACCATCACTTTGAAACGTTTTAATTTTAGTGGAAAATGGGTTTGAACAAAAGGTAGAAATATACTTAAGGCATAAAAAAAATCAGATTTTACCCGAAGTGGGTATAACCAGGTAAATCTAGAATAATCATCAATAAAGGCCACATAATATCAAAAATTTCCAAGGGATGTAACCAGAGAAGGTCCCCATAGGCCACAATGAATTATTTCCAAAGGCATAGATGCACGTTTATCATTGGTAAAAAAAGATTAGCGTTTCGCCTTAGCAATCTCACATGAGGAACAAAGTCCCGGTTTGGGTAAAACAGAAGTAAATGTCACATGACCATTATTTTTAAGCATAAACATAGTCTCAAAATTAACATGCCCAAGTCTAGAATGCCACAACTCAAAGGAAGCTTGTGGACAAGAAGATAAAGAAACCAAAGCTTCATGAGTTGGATGAAGAACATAAATGCCTTCTTCACGGCATGCTTGGGCTAGCGTTTTCTTGGTGTGACGATCCTGAATATAAAAATAAGGGTGAGAAAAAACAACATCAACAGGATTGTCTTCAGTTAATTTGCCTATGGATAACAAATTTTTAGTAATGGAAGGCACAACCAAGACATCATTTAAAACAATATTTCCAAACAATTTAGTTTGGCCAACATGAGAAATGGGAAGAGATTGCCCATTACCAAAAAACACCTTTTAATTACCTGGCAAAGGAGAGGTATTTTGAAGAGAAGATGCATTCGGTAACATATGTGTTGTAGCCCCGGTATCGGATGTCCAGTCAGGAATAGTGGCATTTAGTTGACATTGAGCATGAAAAGCTTGCGCCAACTGATCCAGATTAGCATTGGTTTGAGCAAAAGATGCAAGATGAAAGCACTGGGCCGCGGAATGACCGGGCTTTTGACATAGTTGACAAACAGGCCGATTAAAGTTGTTGAAAGAGGGCCTGTTGGGCCTGTTATTGCCACGATTATTAAAGCGATTAAAGTTGTTTCGGTTGGGCCTGAAGTTATTAACTCTGTTGGACCTGGGGCCAAAGTGGGCTGGCCGAAATGCTTGGGCCTTTGGACTGCCATTAACAGCAGATCCATTGACCGAATGTAGGGGCTGAACAGAATTATTAGTGGCTGTTGTGTTGGCCGAAAAGGCCATAATAGGATTATCAGTGGGCAATGAGCCATGTAATTTTTTTATAAAAAGTTCATGAGATTCAGCACTAGCAACAAGGTCAACAAAAGTGGGAATGGGACGTACCGAACGAGTAGATGTGGAAAAACTTTCAAAAGATGGACCAAGACCACACAAGAACTAGTGTACTTGATCCATAGCATCAATAGGATGTCCGATTGCTGTTAATTGATCATAAATAGTTTTGAAAGTCCGAGCAAAATCGGCAACAAATTTCTTGAGAGCCCAAAGATTATCCCGGAGATTCTAAACTCTCTCAACAGATGCATTGTAAAAGGCGGCTTCAAGAGCCATCCATATTTCACAGGCCGAAGAGAGTCCAACAGTGAGGGAGAGGACTTCCTCGGAAAGAGATGCATTGAGAAGAATAATAGCTTGTTGTTCTTCTCTAATCCAAGAAGTATAATCTGGATTGGTAACAGCTTTTTCTCCGGACATGATTGTAGGATCCGGTGCAGATAACGACCCATCTACATGAGCAAGTAATTGTTGATAGGTGAGTATGGGTTTCATTTGTGTCCTCCAAGGAATATAATTGTTAGGAGTGAGTTTTATAGCTATCATCGGAGCAAGGCCATTGAGCATTTGATTAGAAGAATAGGACGACATGATAAAAAGGGAGACACGGAAAGGAATTGGCTGAAGGCAAAGGATAGAAAGAAAGAATTAGAAGAAGAAGAACAATGGGAGATGAAAAGGAGGAGAAGGCCAAAAGCTCAAGGAAAACCAACTATCAATTGGAAAAATGGTTGATACCATGTAAAGATACTTTTCTTATTGATTTCAAATGAAAGGCATACTACAATATATACACATCAAATAAATAAATGCACGCTAATTATATTTACAACAATAAATGTAAATGAGAAATTATTATCTAACAGCTACTTTAAAGTTTAAACATGTAGCGTAATAATAATTACTCTATTTCAAGCTTAATTACGCTAATTATCTGTGCATTTCACACATTAACTCATATTTATACCGGATCCCACTCTATATGTGTGTGTGGCATCGCTACCGAGCTATTTTACATATCATCGTATATATAGTTGTGTGTTATACTTAAGTTACTAACATTATTCATCTTTAAAGTTATGATGGTCTATAAACCATCTTTATATCATTAGTTATATACATAACTAGTGGAACTCCGCGTGCGTTGTCACATGTATTGGTATTGGTTCGGGTCATTACGGTATGTGTATGATATTGATACTCGGTATAGTAACTGAAAGTGATATGCTCAAGATGATATCGACACGTGTTTCATATCAATCGAAAACCATAAAAAAAGAATACCATTAGCAGTTTGGATGATAATGATATCGGTACCGATGTTATTCTGTTGGAATTGGTTCAGTCCGTCACGGAACTAGACGGTACCGGTTTAATTCGTCATGGTAAATAACAAAAAAAATATTGAAATGTAGATAAAATTAAACATGCTGTAACAATAGAGTAAATGTCATCACTTTACATAAAAAAAATTAAACCGTCAGGGAGCTTATTTTGATCATTTGTACATCACCATTCATAACTCGATTTAAATTAAACTTGTATCAAAATGTAGACTTGATTTTAATTAAACTTGTATTAAAATGTAGATAACAATAATAGCATACTCAGAATGTTATAAAATAAAAAAAATTAATAATACAATAAAAGAAAAAAATATATGAAAGCTTCTATTACATTTCCTCTCACAAAGGCTTTTTTTCTTTCTAATTGTTAGTTTATAAATATCACCATCTTGATTTTGCACATACTTCTATTTCTTTTGTATAACCACATGATGGTGAAAATATGTTTATACAACGCACGCTAAACATCCATCACAACTCACAAGTGATTTGAATTGTCACATGAATGATTTTTTTTTTTTTTTTTTTTTCTGATAACCAATTATTTTGTAGACTGAGGTTGTATGCTATAAACAAGTGATATTTTATGAGCAAAACTTGAAAGTCTTCAAACAAGTAACCTTTTATGAGAAATAATATGAAAGTCTTCGAGCAAGTGAATTGCCATAAACTCTATCAACGATCATTTGATAAAGTCTTCAAACAAGTTATGTTCGTTGCCGAATCTGATTTGTAGTGTCACTCTATATCAACAAAATTTAAAGCACCAAAATTGCAAGCATGTGATGTAAAAGTTGCCATTAGGTGAAACTAGCTAGGGTTCATTTTGAATATTTGTTTATTGGCTATTTTGGCTGCATTGCCTTTTATTATAGAAAAGATAATATTTGTTAATTGTTACTTTTTTAATCGGAACATCTTTTAAGTGGCCTTGATGATACATAAAGTAAATCTAGACAAGAATGTTTCTAACTCATGGTAAAAATGTAAATCGAATCAATAGATACTATAGATATGTTAATCAATAAATTAATCAAGATTTAAATCAATCATTCATTAATACATGAACGAAAATGACAGCTGCATTTGTGTTAATCAACACCAAAAACCATCTTTAAATCTATAATTTATAAATTCTAATAAAACAAAACAAGCTGAGGCCACATGCCATTTTCTTAAACCACTCATTGCTACCTGGCATCCTGTTAACTCTTAGGTAGCGTTTGGTATAAATGAATAGAAGGTGGAATGAAATGGACAATTCTGATGGAATGGAAATAAACATGTTTGGTTACCATGTGGTAATGGAATGTAGCATTCCAAAGGAATGTAACTCCTTCTAAATAAAACAATTTTCATTCCTTGCTAAGGGGGGTGTTTTTTTTTTCCATTCCTTCAAGGAATAGAAAGAAATATATTATTATTATTATTATTATTATTTATATTATTAATATTAATACTAATATTAATATATATATCAAAATTTTTATTATTATTTTTTTACCATTAATATTATTATTATTACGACAATTATACTTTTGTCGTTTTTAATACAATTGTGCTTCGTTGTCTCGTCTTTTTTTGTTTATCAACTTGTACAAAGTAATGATTTATTCTGTTCACATATGAGTAACCAAACATCACAATGGAATGGAATGTTTCATTTCATCCCGTTGTACATTCCATTTCCTCATCCATTCCATTACCGCATACCAAACGGACCCTTATTGAAAGAAATTGAGCGGGATTGCATCACGCCATTCATTCCACTTTTTGCTTGCCCGTAATTGATAAGAGATTGATGGACTTTCCATAGCTTTTGATAATTAATATAATGTTTTCAAGTTTGGAGAAAACTAGTTCCATGGCCATTCTTTGCTACATTTCTTGAGGGTGTTTGGGGGAAACTTACCTCTTTGATGTGGAGTTAACTAAAGCAAACCATGGGTGAATAAGGTGTGTGTGTTAATGACTTTAACTAATTAACTAGGGTCATTGGTCTTTCGACTTGACCCTTAAAATCTACCAATAATCTTGCGTCACTATTAACTTGGGTCGTTCATATTTTCAATGTCTATGTGGAGTGTTGATGCAGGATGTGTGAAAAGTGTGTAAATTAATTTCAAACAAGTTTTTAAAAATGGAATCACTAACTAAACCACACACAATCAGCAAGTGCATCGGTCGCAGTATAGTGTAGATGGCAAGACCGGATATCAACCGGTGGACACTATGAGCAAGCTCTCGATACTGAACCTCTATAAAAAAAACCTAGTTACTTTTAAGGATGAGTTTTGTGAATTTATACTAAACCTAGTTAAACAAATAAATATGTGTCACACCCCAACCAATGGCGGAAACATCGGGGCGCGACACTAAGTGAATCAGATTGCTCAAGAGAATCCATAACACTATTTGTTTCGATATAGATTAATCAAAATTCCATAAATATGTCTAAAATGTCAATCACATTCCACAACCAACATAATGTATCAAAATAACATAATGATTCAAATATTGTTCAAAATTGTCTAATTATCTAAGATGAGTTTCTAAGTTCATCCTAGCTTGATTTCTTGATTCCCAGCTACTATGAACCTGCAACATGTATTAAAATACAATCAACAAAACGTTGGCGAGTATACAAGTTTGAATACATAGCATAATAGTTTAAATGTATAAAACTCATATCCAACATGAACAACATATCACAAGTTTCAACATGCTAGTTAACGTGGTTTATATGATAACCCAAGTCTCCAACGCGTTAACGTGCCTTTCCTACTTCGATGCATCGAAGAGGAGGTAAAAGAATCAAATATTAACAATACTCACCAAGACTTAAAGAGCGGTGCGTTACCCCTATAACGCTATAATTGTTAAGGCGAGCTACACGTAAGAATCAAACGTTCACATAGCATAAAAGTCTCAAGTATCACAAGTATCATGTTTTCATGTTTCACAACGGATAGAGTAAGTTTCAAAACAATTTTCAAGTGTCACGTGTTTTCATATAGAATACATGTTGCATCCCAAAAGTGTTTAAAACAAAAAGGGATCGAGTATACTCACAGTGGGTGCTTAGAACCAAACACTGCCTATTTGGATCGAAGGGAGCGCTGGATCAGCCTGCATGCGTGGAACAGAGCATAAGTCCTCTAAGTGCTAACCTTCTCGTGAACAGAGTGTTGAATCGTGCAAAAATCGAGTCAAAGCGTCGGACAGACTTATCTGAGCGGATGGTCATCCGGACGGATGGCCATTCGAACGGATGGCCATTCGAACAATGTGTGTAGGTGTCTGTGAACTATTTAAGTTTTTGATGTTTGATCATAGTGTCCTGTAAAAACAAATAGCAAGTGTTATCATAATCAGATCATCTGGACGGATGGTCATCCGATCGGATGACCATTCGAACAGATGGTCAGTGGGTGAAGTTTCGTGAAATTTTCTAAGCCTCGAGTTAGCGGAGACGGTGTGATGACGTGTCAAACAACGGAAACATACCAAACCCAGCTCGTTCGATCGGATGGGTATCACCCCGTCGGACAGACGAGCTGTTTTCAGTGAAATTTCATGTTTGGACCCGTAAATCGGCCATTTTTCCTGTGGAAATCAGTTTTCAAGCCGACTCTCAATTAAGGAACGAGTCGAGAGTCTTGTTTGAGTCCGATTTCACCAAGGTTTTGTATAAAAAGTTCAGAAATCAATTGTAAAATGTGAAGTTCATCAGATCCGAGCTGGAAGCATATTAAATTCCGTCAGATCCGGTATAAAGTGTGATAATCCTTTAGATTTTGTATAAAAGTTGTGAAAACCCGCTAGATCTGGAACCATTCTTGGTTAAATGATGCTCCACCACAGGTTGCATAAGAAACTAAGTGGAAACCACCTTCAAGAGGTCCAAATCAGTTGGTTTTCGGGAAAAAGTTGAAGTGTTCGTGTGATTTTGATGAAGAATATAGTGTAGAAGTGATTAAAGATGAAAGTTGTACAAGATTTGAGGAGAAATACTTACGAAATGGCATTGAATCGTGATTAAAGTGACTGAGAGTGGCTTGAGTGCAAGTGGTCGGATGGTAGAGTGTAAAGGTGAGAATGAATGGTCAACTATCCTATTTATAGATGATAGTGACAGGCTCATCCGACCGGTGCGAGCGAATGGGTTAAGTCGGTGGAGAGTGTCAGGTGATCGGATGGCCTTCCGGTCGAATGGCCATCCGGTTGGATGGTCATCCGATCGGATGATGTCCATTCGGTCAACCGACTCTCGCTTGCTAGTTTTCCGACTTTGGTTCGTTTTGCGAGCTAGGTTAAGTGTTGCGTTGCGTATTATTGCGAGTAACCATTACGTGGTATTATTACATAAATAACACAAAAGTTTCCATGTTTCCAGTTCGCGTTCAAGCTAGTTTCTAGTTCATTAAGTATCAAAGCATAATAGTGTCAAGTTTCTAGCATCACAAGAGTCAAGATTCATCTCGTTCATGTATATAAAGCATCACATAGAGTAAAAGTTTCACATAGTTTAACAAAATTTAGGATTCAAATAATATCATTTCTCATTATGATCGATCGTCTCGAGTGTAAAAGCATCACAAGGTAGGAAGTATGACGAGACTTGCGGAGATAATTAAAGTAACGAAACGCAGGGCGTTATAATATGAAAGCGGAAAAATGTGATTTCAAGCAACAACTCAGAATAGCAGACTGAATTCAGGCAAGCAAACTGACTCGAAGATGTGGATCTAAGTTCAAATATGACGAGAAAGAACTACCTAGGTGTCGAATCCCTAGACTCATTCAATGATATCCTGACCATGGTTCTGAATACCATAATCTACCCGATGAACCTCCCGCTAGAGATGGTAAATGTGCGTGAAAATGGGCAAAATGCGAAGTGCTAAGATGGATTGGATCGACCTATTGATACCAAATCCCACAAATATCAGATATGTGACAACTAAGGTGTCAAAATCCTCAATTTGTGAAACAGACAAGACCTTGAAAGATGAAATCCTAGGAAACCCTAAACACGAGGAAATAAATGGGTCCGGGCTATCGGTCACCCAATCTAACCAACAACGGCTAGCTAATAACCTAGCAAACCTAATTGTCCTCTCGAATTATTAGGTTAGGATGCACGTGTCAATTAGTTGATTTTAATAACCTGGCAAACCTAACTCTCCTCCCAAATTATTACGAAAGGAGAAGAGTAGAAGGAATTATTAAAGACAAAACGCGTAACTTTGCCAAAGATTAAACATTTTATTTATACCAAGATTCATCTTCAACCCAAGCAACACAAAGGGTTTAGCCAATATGGCCATAACTTGTCCACAAACAATGATCATAGAGAGGATCACGATTAATAAACTTTGATAAGATCACACAACTTGAAGAAGGGTTGTTGGTTACAAGTTCTCTCTCTCTCTCTCTAAAAAAAAGCTATTACAAGTGTTTTCTTGAAATGACCCCAAACTCATTTTTGGTCTCTAAAGAATAGAAAGTATGTGCGTGAAACATGGAAGATGAGTGGGTGAAATGGGATAGTGGAAATGGGCAGCCAAGGGCCTCTATTTATAGGCTGAAGTGGACCAGGTGAGCACGGACGTGCGTAGTGCTAATCCCTGTGCTTGTCTTCCTTCAGTACAACCCGATACGATTCAGTTACAGGCACGGGCGTGCATTGGTTGGCACGACCATGCTTGGACATGTGTCCCGACAGGACTTGAACAGGTGGTATTCTGGTCGGTTCTTGAAGCTTCTAACTTTTGTACTTTGCTGAGCACGGGCGTGCGTTCCTTCTGGTGGACTTCTATGGACCATTTCTTGGGTTGACTTGTTAACTTCGTGTTCCTTGGTGTTATGCACGGCTGTGCCCATAGCCTGGCATGATTGTGCCTAGCTGACAACTTGCTGAGTTCCTTAGAATCTTGTATTTTTACTTCGTTTATGCTCGTTTTTCACTTCTTTTCATCCCGAGCCCCAGGAAACCTGCATTTGTCAAATAGGAATGATTTAGGAAATATTTGTATTTAAAAAGTCATTAAAGTACTTAAATTTAGGGGGTAATTATGTATTAAAAATATATATAACTGATGGAAAATTAGTTATGTTCTAGACATATGTAACTTTACCTAGAGTTATGCTCCAGAGTGACGTGTGTAGCCCAGGTCATGTGTTGTAACACCTCGTAAAAATCATGACCAATATTATAAGGACACGTGTCATGGACTTTAAACGTAAGAAATTATTTCAGAGGGACTAAAATTGACAAACAAAGAAAGTATGTGTGTAGAAGGATTCAAATGTGTCAACATTTGATAATTTTGCCTTTCAACAACCCTACACGATGTTTATACCCTTAAACGAATGAATCATGAATCGTATGAAACCGTTTGTGGAAGAAAGTGAAAGTTTGCAAGCCACAAGGGTTAAATGTGTCAACATGTTTAAATTATACCTCTGAGTGACCTTTTAATGAACCCGAAGCTTTGTAACGATTAATTATGCTCCCGAGAATAAGTGATAAAAATTTCACAAGGTTTCGATATTGTATGAGGAAAATACGTTAACATTCGTAAATAAGGGGTTAAAAGCGTCAACGTTGAAATTCAGGACTTTTCGGTGATCGTATAACTAACCGGGAGCTTAACGAAGTTTGTTTATGACTTAGAGTCCTTAAAAGTCAAGTTTGGGGGTTAAAAGTGCAATAAATGAAAGTTAAAACTTGTTTAGAAGGACCAGGGACTGATATTGCAATTTCTGAAACCTTGTTGACCAGATCTGACATTCATACCGGCCGCGTAAGACTTCCCTATATCTTACGCGGGCCGCCTAAAAGTTGCGAGCTCCCAAAAACGTTGACAGGTGCCTGTTCAGCCTGTTCCACCGCCTTAGATGCATGGTTTTCGAATCCAGGGACTGAACCAGTGGTATTTCATGCATAGGGGACACCTGGGATGATCAGGAATCAATCTTAGACTTATGTGGAATGATCTTGTGAATTTTATTTGGCTATATAAGAGTTCATGTTTTCTAGTTCTTGAGCTCACTTGCAAAAAATCATTCACAACACACTTTCTGGAGCTCTCTGGACTTCAAGCAAGCTTTCCTCAACTCCTAATTCATGCTAAGAGCCTTTGTAAGCATTCTTAGCCTTCCTAATTCAAGTTTTATTAGTCTAATGACCAAAAGTCAAAGTCGTCGTAATTAAGATTTGACTTAGTGATTAATCACTAATAGTCCAGTCATTTTTCGAATTGAAAGTGGCTATGCGTTGGTAATTATGTGGGTAATAAACCCTTAAGAAGGCACCCTCTGATTTCCACTCTAACTAGGTCAATTGTCGGGTCAAACTTAATATTAAAAAGTCAACAGAAAGCTATTTTGCAAACAAACTCATAATTAACAATGTAGAAGCTATGAAACCTGTTTTAACACTTATATAACTTGTTAATTAATGTAAGAACATGTCTAAGCATGTTCAACCCGACAATTTTGAGTTTAGGCTCGGTTCGGAACCGAAAGTCGCAAAAGTAGACTTTTGCTTTGACTTTCAGTTCTGACCCGATTTAGCTTAGTTTAGATATGCCTTAGAGTTCCATTAGGACCAGGTTATAGGTTAGTATAACCCTCTAAGGTTATACAACTTGGTTCCTAATTAATCCGATTCATTTGCATGTTTCCGTTAATTGCTTAAATGTTGACCATTATGCCCTTTTGACCTTAAAACGAGATTTTTGAAAACGTGAGAGGACAAAAAACCTTTGTTACTAATTTATAAACATATCCTAAAAATTTGACATCAGTTTGAGGTCTAAATTAGGAGTTATGCTCAATATCGTAATTTGAAAGCTTTTTATTAATTAAACGGCATTATTAGCATAAAGCCTATCTAAACCCAAATTTTGACACCAAAATTTTTACCCACTGATGTAATATAATATTTTGGGATTTTTGAAAATTTTTATTTATTTTAAACTGAACATAACATAGGGTTCTTGCTTCGATTCGGTAATTGTCGGTTATACCCTTTTTACTAATAAAATATTTTAAGCCTTCTGGGCTGATAAAAATCCCAGCTTTCCTTATACAACCCGAAAATCGCCTAAAACCAACTTTTTAACGCGTTTTAAACACATAGTATGGATAAAAACCATTTTTGACATATAAGACTTAATACCTACTGATGTTTTAAGTAAATTTTTATACTTTAACAGTAAGCAAAAGTTCTGAACTCAGATTTCTAAATTTGACCTTTAAAGCTTATTTGAAATTACCAAAATGCCCATACGGTGCATAGTTTGGTTATAAATGATAAATTTCACATATACGCAATACCCTACTGATATAACTTATTAAATTAAATATTTTTACTGATTATTTTAGACCATAACCTCAGATTAATATTTAACCTCTTTTATAATCCTTAAAATGACCAAAATACCCCTACGGGGCTTAAATTGATTTTAAATTCGTTTTGGGCATAATGGAAGGTATCCTACTGATATCACAACATATTTAAGGCATATTAACTTAGGAAACCTGTTCATGACTCATTTGGTTACCCGTTATGCATTTATCGCGTTCGGTACGGTTTATATAACTAGTTTGCATAAATTAACCGAAACGGGTCAAACCTTATCATTTTCACTTCAAAATCCAGAATATGTTTAGTTTACCCATATTATACAAGTCTTCATACGTGTCGGGTCTAAAACACATTCTAATCCGGTCTTCGCTTAATCATGCGTTTTGAACCGTATACCTTTCTTTAAAGTTAACAAGTCTAAGTTTAAACTTAAGTAAGACCCGTTAGGAATCAAATAGGTTAATTAAAACCTGCGTTCCAGATTTAGGAGACTAGTAAAAGATACATGCACTTGCTGATTTGTACGGCTGGGATAAATTTGTATAATTTGCTCAGGTAAATACTTTTACTTATTTTCCCTTATACGGGCTTGGGGTACGGTAAATAAAATACCGCTTGGTCGGGTATTGAATCTTTAATCGTATGAAGGTTAAATCATTGAGATAACCCGTTTAATCTGTTTTGTTTGTTTTAAGCCTTTGGGGGGTTAATGACCATGTCCTGGATATCCTCGGCTCATTCATTGAAATGGCCACGACTTAAGCACGGGGTGTAGGCATACACCTGCCGGTGCGTATGTAAAATAATATACCCGCTTGTTCGAGAATAACTCGCCGTGGGATATATTATGTGGTGTGTCTATTAATCTTTAACCCGGTTTTCAACCCGGGCTACTGAACGTATAATAAACATTTAATTCTTTTACAAGTTTATTTTTAAATAATTATCCCAAGTTATAAAAGATATTTTGTGCCGTGTGCATTTAAATCAATTTTCTTAAACATTTTTCAAAATGAGTCGGTTAATTGTATTTACCAGTGAAAACTGACGTATTTTCCAAAAAGGTTAAGTGCAGGTACTAATCGAAATGGGCTGGCTACTCCTAGCATCAATAAAGAGTCTTGCAAGCTTAGATGTTTATAAATCTGTTGAACAACGTTCCTTTTAACTTGATCCGCATGTGGATCCCTTACAACCGTTTTTGTAATAATTGATATTACTTTCATTCGGTTTGTAATGTTTTTATCTTTCGACTTCCGCTGTGTATTAAACTGTGATAAATTGTCTATGATGATATCAATTACGTCACGATACTCCCCACCGGGCCCACCGGTAATACGTGGAAATATCGGGGTGTGACATGTGTTTTGGGTTTAGTAGTGTTTTCTAGAGCATGTGTTGCAGAATAAAGGGTGTAGTTAAGAGCCTGTGCTTCGAAACTAAGGGTGTAGTTCGAAGGCTGAACTCTAGATTGAATGTCTAGTTTGGAGTATGTGCTTTGAAATGAAGGGTGTTGATGGATCCCGTGTTCTAGAATGAAGGGTATGGCCTAGAGTCTAAGCTCTGATAAAAAGTAAACCAAAATGAGATAGAGTGGTTTGGGGATTTTGCTCCACAATTGAGTGGTTGTCCCGAATCCATATTGTAGATGTAGAGTTGAGATTCTACCCCTTCATTTGACTCTCCTAATTACAACTCTTTGAATAGCTTAAAACTCATGTCTACTTTTTTTAATCGCTCTAATTTCTTAGGTCAATTTTGTATACATTTCCGAACGTTCTTCAATCGTGTCACTTGATCACCATGATCTTCAAAAGGTAAAGAGGCGGGGATATTTTACTTCATCCTTATGAAACAGAAGCAGAAGCTTTAACTTCTCATTCGAAATCATACCTTTTATATGATGAGCTAGTATTTGCCAATGATTTTTGTGGTTACGCTAATACTCTTTATTATCTCTAAGATACGGAGGAGATAAAATATTTTTGAACATCCCAAAGTCCTTATATTTATATGAGTTAAATGTCAAAATCATCCCTAAGTTTGAACACTTTTACCATTTTCATCCAAAATAAGAATTTTTTGTCACAGGGCCCCCAACATTTAATTTTTTGTTGTCATTTCCATCCAAACCAGTAACTCAGTTAAAATGTATCGTTAACTCTCATGGACAATTTTAGCAATTCTAAACCTCATGGACGATTTTGGAAATTTACCCATTTATTTTTTTCTTTTTTATCTTTAAATAAAAAGCAATAAATATAATTATAAATATAATATGTATACATATACCACACATTTATATATACACACACTTTTTTTTAATTTTCTTTTTACCTTTAAATAAAAATAATGATAAATTAATGATGTTTGGTACGACGGGAGAGACGGGTGTTATTGATGTTTGGTACGACGGGTTGACAATGGGAGATAAGGTACGAGTGCTGAGATAGACATGGTGCTTGTGGCGGTGGTTGTGATGGAGGCGAAGGGGTGTAAGTGAGATTGATAGAAGAGAAAGGGTGTGTATGGTGTATGTGTGTATATATATTATAATTAATTTATTATTATTTTATATTTAAAGGTAAAAAAGAAAATTAAAAAATAAGTGTATATATATAACTGTGTGTGTATGTGTGTATAAGTATTTATGTTATATTTATAATTATTTTTATTTAAAGATAAAAAATAAAAAACAAAAGAATGAATGGATAAATTGTTAAAATCGTCCCTGAGGTTTGATAATTGCTAAAACCGTCCATAAGTTAACGATACATTTTAACTGAGTTAGTGATTTGGATAGAAATAATAACAAAAATTAAATGACGGGGTTTAGTTACAAAAAATCTTATTTTGAATGAAAGTAGCAAAAAAGTGCCTAAACCTCGGGGGGGGGGGGGGGGGGGGGGGTGATTTTGGCGGTTAACTCTTATTTGTTTTTAAACAACAATCTAATATACTTCTAAGTATGCATCATTCTTTATTACGAGACTCACACTCTCAACCTTTTGGGAAGAGCACCATTTTCAGGGCCGGCTCGTTAGTGTAATTGGGCTAGGTGACGGCTTAGGGCCTCCAAAATAAAAAAAATCTATATTTATAAAAAAAAGAATATTATATTTACGGTGATATTTGTTAACATTAATACAAGTGTAGTTTTGTGGTAAGAACAAAATTTGGTTTTTGTAGAGGGCTAGGTTCGAATCCCACCTGCTAACCATTTTCAAAATACTCACTCTTTTAATAAAGGGTTATAAATGCATCATTTTTAATCAGCTCTCTTAATTTAATAAGCTAAAATATTTTGTCCACACAATTTTTAACATGATACGTCCATGTAAAATTTTATTAAAAAAAATCGTTTCTAACTAATAACAATAACAATAGTATACTTAAAATAAGTAGCATGTTTTAATTCCTTTCACACATAATGTAAATTGTTGTTTATTAGGTTAAACTCTTTTGACCAACTTAGATTTGATTTATGTATCAGATCTCAACATTATTTGATTAGGGAAATCATCTAATTTATATAATGGTTAAGTGTTTTATAAGTTTCTTACTAATATATTTCATGTCAAATACAAAACGAAATTACGAGCCTAAAAAAATTAAAAAGGGCCTCAAATTTTTAATTCGCTTTGGGCCTCCAAAATTCTAGGACCGGCCCTGATCATTTTACACGATGAAATTTCGCCGTTCAACAAAAATTGTGATTAGATTAATTTTCTCCAATCAATACATTAAACCCAACAAGAAAAAATGTCTGCATAATTTTTCTATATATAATCTTTGCAAAGGTGATACATGCGCAGACGATAATGAATTGCATGCTTTAATTCCTTTCTTACCGAAAGATTATCTCGCTGATGATTTCCCATATATCTCTAGCTTGATCATAGCAATAAATAAACTATGTTAAAAGAAAAGTACGTATTATTATTAATTGAATTGAATTTATCAAAAAGAGAAGAACATGCATGTTCAGCTTTATAGAGTATACTGCTCAGTGGACCATTGGACCAAGCTCAAAAGTTTTCCAAAATTAACTCGACTTCAATTCTTATTTCTTATTTCTTTTTTAGTTTCTGTTTTCAAATACTTATTTGGAAAGGTTTCCTCTCATGGAACCGACTGCACAACAAATTATGTGATTCTCATTATATTGCAAACATCCTTGTGTTCTTAGTAACCAATCAAATATTCACATGTAGATAAGGTAAAACCAAAATTTAGGGATGTGATCGAATGAACCTTTTTCAAAAGCGTTTGTACATTTTGAAAAGGTTATAAAACTATTAGTTGTGATTTTATATATATTTAGAACTATGGTAGCCATGAAAAAACCGTCGAAATGCCAGGATGTAACTGGGATCATATTCATCAACCCGGGGCTCGATATGAGGAGCTACATGTGCTATAATTGGTTTTATGAACTTGGAAGCACTTTTAAAGGACATATACAACGCCTCATTAAATTGAATAACTTGATATTTCCTCATGCCCCAAGCTTAAAAGTATGTAATATCTTTTAATATTGTAATTCACATGTTGTGCTTCCTGATTATTTCGTTTTCATAGTTTACTAGCATTCCAACATTTTCTACGAACCCGAAATTATAGTCTACGGTCAACCTACTCACGACACTATATGGATTGACACTTATTTGAGAATACAAATATGAAACCTGGTTTTTGGACTGCCATGTTGTAGTGTACTGAATTCAGATGTGTGATGGATTCTAGTAGTGGCGGATTTAAAGAAATTTGGGAGTATTCTAGAAAAATTTTTACCATACATTTATAAAGTTAAGAGATTTTTTTTACCGTACATTCAAGGGTATTAGGGGAGGAGGGGTGGTCACTAGTGATAGAATTCTATCACTCCCAATATCCAATCAACTCATGCCATGTCATCACCCAATATTCTATCACTAGTGATAGAAATGTAGTGGGGGTGGTCACTAGTGATAAAAAAAAGCCAACTTCAACTAATTAAAAATATTTATAATTTCATTTCACTTTTGATGCTACAGAACAATTGGTCTAAAGCGTCATCATACAACAGGTGTCAAACATGCAACAGGTGTCAAACATGCAGAACAATTGATACATTGAAGTTTCACACGTGATATTTTGTACGCGTTGAAAAAATAACGCGTTAAAATTCAAGGGGCGGCGGTGTTCGTGATGTTATAACTCGTGGCCGGGCGTCCATCAAGGACCGCCCCGCCTGGCCTTATGCACTTCGTCAAAAAAGTTGAAGGGTAGCCCGTACATCCCCTGGGATGCACATAGATCTGCCATTGGACCCTGGCTTATTGATCAAGACATAAAAATTATCCTAGCTTATGGGAGAATAACCTAGCTTGTTCCGTTTAAATACTAGATTATGTGTGGTTAGCATTTGAAAAAAAAAATAGTGACTAATGATGACGTCAATTGAGTTTTGGTATAAATTGCCTCATGTCCGAATCTCGTAATTTTAAGTTTCTTTGAGCTTATTAAATAACTGCCTCTATTGTCATGTCTTTATTAATAGAAGATGCATTTGTGAAAAATAACTGCCTCTCTTGTCATGTCTTTATTTATAGAAGATGTAATTATGAAAGTGATGTAAGATTAATCAACGGGATTTTTTTTCTTCCTAACGCTAAAGGTATGTACCCTAACATATGGGGCGTTGAAACTGACATGACATGTTAACTGGCATTGCATATAACTCTCTTCTTGTGTTAAGGGACGTTAAAGATGTTACTTGTTAACATGATAACCAGATGTTAAGAGACTGAATTAATTTTTTTTTCTTTTTTAAATAAAAAAATAATAATATTGGGTAGAGTTAACGGGATTAGACAATTTCCTTAAAGTAAGATGAAATGACATGAGAAAAAATGAATGATGTCGTACCTAAATGGAGTTGCGGAGAGTTAAAACATACCTAAAGCCTAAGAGCATCAATAGTTCATTCAACAGTAGAAAGTTTAGGGAATTATCATTTTATCATATGGCATATAATCTTTTATACAACTTTGCTTTACACGCCATGTAATTCATATTACTTTAAGTTTATTTAACGGGATCCCGCTCCTTTCTATATATTTCATAACTTATCATTTTTATATATTTATATCATTTTATATTACTGTTTAATAAAGGCTGTTTATGTACACACACATAGATATGTGTGTGTGAGAAATATGTTAAAAAATTATTTATGAATTTTATTGTTACTTCAAAATAATATATTTTAAAAAATTATAAGAACTTGAAAATCAAAATAGCTAAATAACAACACATAATGTACAGTACTTGATTAACTAAAAAATTAGGGACGTGTATATAAATTGCTTAGTTACACTAAAGTATAACTATATTATAAATTTAAATTCTAGAGTAGAAGTTATAGTTACTACAGACTAGTACATCTTTTTAAAGAGTAACCGAAATGTCCATAGGTAAGAAGAAAACCGAATGTGGGTCGACTTACCGAGCAACGTACAATACATTTACAAGGTGGCACGTAGTTGTGTATTTACCACAAGTTCGTGATCATGAGGTGTTGTATCAAAATTCTTGGCACGTGCCCTTTATGCTCTAAGTTTACATTCTTAAGTAGCTCTTTTTTTATTGACTAACTCATACATCTTCTAATCCTAATGTTAAATCTACACATTTGTTCACCTTAAGGTTTGAATCAATAACTTCACGGGGAGTAACACATTTATGTTACACTTTGATACCGCTAAAGGTGGAGGGAGTAGTGGGTTTGGCAAGATGATTTTGGCATGGTGTGACGTGAGAAGTATGAGAAGCATACCACACCGTGGGGGTGTGGCAAGTCGCGGCAAGGTGGAGATTCGCAAGGAGGTTGCAGCAAGGTGGGTTAATGTGTTAAACCTTTGCCACTCTTGCCACGAGGGAGAGAGAGAGAGAGGCGGGGCCCTTGTTAAATTAACCAATTTTAGGTAGTTTTTTTTTTAATTTAATTTCAAAATTAGTTGTGACATGGAAAACGTACTAAGCGTGCTACAATTTCTGTGATTTGACAAGTTGTGGCGATAAAAAGCAAGTAGCAGAAAAACTGTTGAGGAGAGAGAAGTTGTGACGTGAAGTGTAAACACTAAGCTAGAAGTCTTGTGCTTACCCTAGGCTAGAAGTCTTGTGCTTACTTAGCTAAGTTTAGACTAGTGGGTATGGGGCTCGTCCCCCGGCCAGTCCTCCCACCGCCGCCCCAAACTCCCCACCCCCCATGTCCGTCGCCGCCCCAAGCCCGTGAACTTCGGCTCCCACCAGCCGATCTCGACGCCCCTCTCTCCTCTCTCCTAACACACACACATCTATACATACATATATATATATATATATAAAGGGGTTCATCCCCCACCCCCTAGGTCCATCCCCTCCAAGCCGAGCCTACGTGGCGGCCCATCCCCTTGGGGATGAGGCTCTCCATACCCACTAGTCTAATATGTCATCAAACTTTATTGTATATATGATACAGTTTTATATAAATTGTTTTATGACTCACTATAAGATAGGATAATGTTAAGAAACTATCATATCATTTCACTGTAAAGTTCTTTTACAAATCATCTCTCAAAGTTTATATAACTCTTATTGATTAGATGTTGGCACACAAACACACACACAGGAAAACTTTTATCTGTGTTAAGGCAGGAAGAGAGAGAGAGAGAGAGAGAGAGGAGTATTAGAGTACCTGAGAATAGGAGCTACCTTCCAACGAAGGTGTTGCAGTGGACAGTGGCAGCGACAAGAGCAACGAACCTACAAAAGGTAATAAATAAACATACGAACAGAAGGCCCATTTACTGTGTTTATCTGACCGATCTATACCTTTCTTCGATCATTCTCCTTCTCATTGTACTCTCATCGGTTAAAAGTCTGCTCACTTATTTCATCTTCATTTCATTTCCTTTATTAAATCAAAACAAAAACTGCGCCCACCCATTGGATAATAAACAATTCACTTTAATCATCCACATACATTCATTCCAACAACTTGGTTACTTAAAGTCCACCATATAACCCATTATATCATATCATATGTTCTTAACTAGTTAATCAAATCTTGTAAAAAAACTTCAATATTGTAGAGGGTAAATAGTTTAGATGAAATGATCAAGTTATTTGTTATGTACTAGTTGAAAATGGAAAAAGCTCAATGGATTCAAGGAGTTGTTAGCACTTAATAATAATATCAACAATCATACATACAACGTAATATATAACCAATATCATAGTAATAGCAAGAAGTTCTGTAAGTGAATTTCACTGGAAAATTGTCCACAAAATGAACTAGAATAATTAATATCATGAAGTACCTACAATCTTGGAACTTAGAGTACCTCAAATTATAATAGGTTTGAGCTTCAACATCCGGATGCTTAATCATCTTTATTTGATTTCATATTTCAGATTTCAGCTTCAGTGTGTCACATCTTCAAATCCAAAGACATGTTAGAAACTGTTGAGTTTGCAATCATGTTGAAATCATGACCAGAAGAAGCAGTTAACATTGCACCTTGATCAAATTCACTTTCTCTTCCATAATCAGGCTTCAATTGCAAGTAAGGGATCGTAGAAAACGACGACAAACCGTCAACTGTGGCGTTTTCATCTGCTCCATCTTCCGAGAACACGCAATCCATGTTAACCCCAAACAACCGGAGCCGTCTTTTACCCGATACTTTCCCATGAACCGGTGGAGTTGAATGATCAGGAACAACATCAGGTGGTTGTGGATCAAACCCTAACCCAAACTGTTGTAATTGTGGTGTAATTCCAAACCCACCTTGTTGTTGTTGTCCAAAGTAACCAGATCTAGAACTAGTACAATTAGGGTTTCCATTTGGAGCATGAAGCATAAAACTATTAGGGTTTCTCCTAGCCGGAAAAGATTGCAACACAAGTGGATTACAAGGGTGGATAAAGTTAGGATTTTGAAACAAGAAAGATAGATCAGATGATGCAGATAAGTTATGTGATGGTGTTGAAGGGTTTATACGTCTTCTCCAGTCTATAAACAACCGATCTTTAGCAGTAACACCTACACCTCGTTGAAAAGAAACAATATCTCCAGCATCTAGCTTTTTCTCCTTAACAAATCGGCTCCAACCTTTGGTCATAACATAGCTTTGACTACTGTTCCAGTAGGAGTATTGAAATCTCCATAGCTTTCCACTCCTGTCTTCAAAGTTAAGCAAAAGACCCTTGTAGTTGGTTGAAGAATCCAATGGAAAGTACCTTTCAGCATGTTGTTTTGGGATCACAAGCCGGTTTAGCTTACCGACATCACTTGGAGTTACTACTTTGTCAAACATGTGTTCTCTTTCCACCAAATTGTAACCGCCTTCGTCGGTTTGATTTGACGAAGGTTCGCCACCGTCTGGGAGCCAACCGTGGTGGTGGTGGGTGTAGGACGGTGGAGAAAAGAAGGGTTCTTGGTGGTGGTGTGGATGGTGATGATAAAAAGAAGAAGAAGAAGTTAACAAGAGTGGAGTTGATGTGGGTGGTTGTTGTTCTTGTTCATTTTCTTGTTTCTCCTCCCCACTAGTGCCACCAGTGATCTTTCCCATAAAATTCATTGACTTTATGTTTGTGCAGCTAGCTGCAGATCTAGATGTGGAGATGAGTTAAACAAGAAAGAGTTACAGAGATGAATTAAGAATTAAGAAGAAGATAAGGGGTGGTTTTGAGGGTGTAGGTTGGAATCAAGCTAAACAAATAAAGTTGTCTGTCTTGGAAGGGTTCTACTCATTTATGGTACAATTCTACAGAGATGGGGTTTATTGAACTTCTGGGGTTCACATATGTTTTGAAAATCTTCAACAAGAAGTTAATTTTGGAAGAGGACCATGAGTATTACAGGAAAAAGAAACAAAACCAACCCACTTGGCTAATAATTAAGGGCTTGGTTATTCACACATCTCCCTTGGTTATTTGCACATCCATTGAACCCTATAGGAAGCGTATATGGCAATACGGTTCCTCTGGGTCCAAGCGTATTGAGCAATACACTTCCTATATGTGTGTACAAACTTTTCAGAAGATGGTCAGCTAATGATTAGGGGACCAGAGGAAGCGTATAGGGCAATACGGTTCCTCTGGGTCCAAGCGTATTAAGCAATACACTTCCTATATTTGTACCAAACTTTTCAAAAGATGGTCAGCTAAAAGGAAGTGTATAGGGCCATACGCTCCCTTAATAATTTTTTTTTCAAAAGACAAGAGGAATCATATAGGGCCATACGTTCCCTAAAGGAATTTTTTTTGCAAGAACAGCATATTGTTATTAGTATCTTTGTGAACTTTATTTTTTTAAACATTAATTAAGTTGTTTTTTTTTTGTTATAAAATGATGTTAGTTTTTTTGTTATAAATTTTATAAAAGACGTAGTGAAATTAAGCAATCCAAACAAATTAAACATATCCAAATTAAACAAATATTACAAATACTTAAAATTAAATTCAATTGTTCGTACAGTACTACATAGTATGATAATAAAAACCACTATCATCATCAATACTCGTCAGACTCCTCGTCAGACTCAGCGAGCTCCTCCTCTGTAAAGTTCGGGCCACGCCTAGTAGAGAGTGACGGGCTGTGCCGTGTATAGGACGTGCCTGGAGCCTATAAAAAATTCAAACAAAATACTCATTACATAACATTAAAATTGTTCGTAGAAAATGAAATAAAACAAAATAACATACCTGCATGGAAAAGTCGGACAGAGGAAAGAGCGGCATGGTCTGGCCGGACCGAGGAAAATGTGGCAAGGAAAGGTCGGGCTGAGTATAGGACGGGTTGTAAGCCTATAAGAATTTAAACAAAATACCCATTACATAACATTAAATTGCTCGTAGATAAATGGAATAAAAATAAGAGAATATACCTGCATGGACGGGAGGGGCTGGGTAAAGGATGGCATGGACGGGTCGGACTGCTGCGTAAAGAAGGGGCCCTGGTCCAGATAAA
>JARYGA010038110.1:0-43113 GCA_030545235.1 Helianthus tuberosus
CACGGGTTTTTTAAAGATACGACGTTTTTAATATTTAGTATACAAAATTACATTTATTTAATATGTGTAATACACATGGTTTTTAAAGATATAACTTTTTTTATTATTTGATATATAAAATTACATTTATTTAACCCGTACAATATATGAGTTTCATAAAGATATAACTTTTTATTATTTAATATATAAAATTACATTTATTTAACCCGTGTAATACATGAGGTTCTAACCTAGTTAGTTATTATTTGGTATTGAAAGATCATACATTATTGAGTTATAGGTAGAATAATTTAATAGACTGATTTTTGCATCATGCATAATAATTCCACAAATCATACATGCATACAGAAACTTGTCCATATAGAAACAAATTAGGATCAAATACAAAGTCTCATAAAAATAAGAAGTCGTAAGAAGAGTATCAAACGGACTCCGATTGACCTCATTCAATCTGCATTGGAATCGTCTCATTGAACTCTACGATGTGAGATTTTAGGTTTTTGTTTTTAGATGTTCAGCTTGTAGATTTTACACTTTTTTGTTTACATCATTGTGTTTTTTTTATCATTGTTTCTTTTCTATATTTGCGTCATTGTGTTTTTTTTGTGATTCATTGTTTCATTTTTCTTCAACATTATCATTGTGTCTTTTTTCTTCAACATTGTGTTATAATTTTCGACAATGTGTTATATTTTGCTCGACATTGTGTTATGTTTTATGATTCGTTGTGTCTTTTTACACTTCTTATTTTTAGAAGGCTTTGTAAAATAACTTTACCGTACATATACAAAAGCATGAACATTTAATTTATTACTTCTTATTATAAATCAAGTTTATTACAGATGCCCAAATTGTTAGTAAGAGTTCAGTTTGGTTTGGTTTGGTTTTTATTTTTAACGGTTTGGTTTTGGCTTTCGATTATAAAACCATTAATACTAGTTTGGCTCACAGTTCCATCTAAAAACTGTCAAAATCGGACCATAAACACCCCTAAAGGGGTCTGGTATTTACAAATATACATATATATATATATATATATATATATATAGGGTAAGGTTCATGCGAGAACCGCGAGAACCAATGTGAACACAAAATAAAATCTAAAAAAAATCAAAAAAGCACTCAAAATTTTTTTTTTTATTTTTTTTAATATTTTTTAATAAAAAATCGCTATATTTCGTTACCATTAAAAAAAAAAAAAAAAAACTTTTTTTTTTCGAGTAACAGTTATCCATGCACATGTGCATATGTATCATTACTTCAACAAATTCGGTAATACGTTATCAGGAATAGACAATTGCACTTTAATTTACAATACCATTAGTAATACACTACTTTTTACATTACCAATATTCAAAATGCACATGTGCATAATTAGGTATAACCATAATATAACGTGTTTTGGTACAAAAAGTTTGTGATTTTGAATGGAGAAGTAGGCCCATATACATGTTTTTTGGTTAGTTATATCTAGTGGTTGATGGTTTGGTTATAGTTGTCAATTTTTTATGTAATATGTTGATTGGATGGTATAAATGGTGTTTACATACATGTAATAAAGTGAAAATATTGTTAATGGTATTGTATTATGGATGGTAGGAGGTAATGGTATTGTATTATGGATGGTATGAGGTAATGGTAGTGTATTATGGATGGTATGATAGATGAAAGGGAAAGTGTATTCAAAGTGGTGTACCAAAACACCTTATTTCATGTTGATACATATAAATGCACATGTGCATTTCTAATATTGGTAATGTAAAAAGTAGTGTATTACATATGGTAGTGTAAATGAAAGTGCAATTGTCTAATATATGTAATGAATTACGGAATTTGTCAAAGAAATGACAAAAATGCACATGTGCATGCTTGTGTATTATGGATGGAATGATAGATGAAAGAGAAAGTAGTGTACCAAAACACCTTATATCCTGTTGATACATATAGATGCACATGTGCATTTCTAACATTGTTAACGTAAAAAGTAGTGTATTACACGTGGTAGTGTAAATGAAAGTGCAATTGACTATTATTTGTAATGAATTACGGAATTTGACAAAGAAACGATACATATGCACATGTGCATGGATAACTGTTACTCGAATTTTTTTTTTTTTTTTTTTTTGAAATTTTTTTTTTTATTAACAAAATATTGCGATTTTTTCAAAAAAAATAGAAAAAAAATAAAAAAAAAAATTTTGGGGCGTTTTTTAGATTTTTTTAGGAATTACTGTTTGTGTTCACACTGGTTCTCGCGGTTCTCGCAATAAAGGGTGGTTCCTAACGGATCTTTGTCATATATATATATATATAGGGGATGGATCATGACAAAAACTACTTTAAATGAGAAAACCAAAAAACTATCTAAAAAAAGCCTAAAAAACATAGCAATTTTTTTTTTGAAATTTTTTATAAAAATTAATCAAAATTATATATAAATTTTTTTTTCAAAAAAAATAGTTGTACTGCACATGTGTAGTAATACGAAAAAGCCTAAACCACCTAACCCATCCCCCACCGACACCCCCCAAAAACCTAAACCCCACCACCCAAAAACCTAAATCTACCTTCTCACCCCCCAAAGCCTAAACCCCACCACCCCCCAAAAACTTAAACCCCCCACGCCCCCCCTAAAACTAAACCGTAAACATAAACCCCAAAAAAACCTAAACCCCCTGTGACACCTGTGTCACTGCGACCATCAAACAAATACCAAACCAATGAAATATTGTATTTCATACTTGGGATCTGTATAAATATGTGTATCTTTTACACATATCAATTCTTGTTCGATTACAAGCTCTAAATCACTTTCTGGAAGGTTATACGCGCACTGATGCGTAAATATAACCAGTTTAATGCAACAAACACTCCAGAATAGTGAAATAGGCTTAACATACCTTAAATAACCTTTACATAACTTAGAAATAAGTTTTAAAGGCTTTGGTATGGCAAAAACAAGTTAAATCGCTTACAGGGACTAAAGTTGACAAACTGCGAAAGTATGCCAATCTGAACTGTAACAGACATTCCGGAACATGACCATAAGTTAAACACACCTTAAATATCCTTTATATAGCTTAGAAATAGGCTTTGAGGGGTTCGGTGTGCTAAAATAAACTTTTGGGTCATTCAGGGACTAAAAGCGTCAAAAAGTGCACAAGTTTACACTTTCGCGCATATCTTACGTTCTGAATACATCTGGACATCCAAAAATTTATGTAAGCACTAAAATATTTTATTTTAGTGTTTGGCATGAGAAAAATCCATTCGTTGCGTCATTTGGATCGTTCTTCGCGCTTATGCGCATTCTGTCGTAATTAGTCGAACAACGCAACCGTACGGCTAAACGAACCGACATCGGAGATATTTTTGAGAAAATTTTAAGTTCCCTTTACTTTAAATTCATTTTAGAGTTTTGAAATGGGGTTAACGGGCCTTAAACGCGTCAGAAAAGGCCTTATTACACTACAGGGACCAAATCTGCCATTTTTTAAACTTTCTGTGCAGAAACATTGAATCTGGCCTATACCACCTTTGCACATGGTTTTGGGCAATACTATGGGATGGTTTGATGTGCACATGGTATTACAATACCATGGGTGCAAGTGTATGGCCAAGATTGAAGCACTTTTTCCAAGAAACGATCCTAACGGTTCGGGAAATCCTATAAATACCCCATGCCTTCATTTGCAAAACCCACAAGAATTTTGATTTGAGAAACTCTAAGTTGAAACCATTGTTTCATACCTGAGTTACTTGAATCGAAATTAGCATTCGGGGACCCTTCGTAAGTATTCTTTCGTTCTTTTATTGCTTTTCGAGTCTGAAAGTCAAACTTTGTTTGACTTTCTGCGTTGACCAGTTTATGGTCAATGCGAAGTTCGTTTGAACTTCGCAACGTGAGTGTAATCACGTTGGTTATAGTCCCTTGGGACTATGCCTACTGATTACCACGTTGTCTAGGGTCGTAGGGTAAGCGATCTGATAAATCGCTTATACCTTCGAACCCGACCCATTTGGTCGATCATTAGGATCCGACCAAATACATTAGGTGACCATAGTAGGTAGGGAATAACATTCCGAGGTTATACCCTACGGTCACATCGTTTGAGTAGTTGTATGATAGGTAGTTTATATGCCTTAGGTAAATTACCAAAATGCCCTTTTTACGCCAAAATTCATTTTAAGCATATGTAACATAACTTTTGGTATCTAAACTGATTTGGTAACAATATTAGATGTGTTAAGGCATATTTTACTTGTCATAGGACTAGTTAGGCGTTCTGAACGCGTTTCACGCGAACGACGCGTTAATGTAGCATAAACTACCTAAACGGGTCGTAATGGGTAGTAAGCACTTATGTTAGGTTTCTTTTAGTATGTAGGCTTTGTTAAACCATATTACACGAGTCTCCATACTCGTTTTATTCTATCTAAATCCTCCGATTTAGGTCCGGTTTATTAACATAGTTACCTATATTAGGTGTCGTTTGATTCCGAGATCTCTAGCATTGTTTGGTTGTTACTCAAGGACTACTAAGCAATCTCAAGTGAGTACATAGACCCCTCTTTTACTGTTTTCCAAACTGTTTTGGGGTGAAACACATGTGCCTACTTGTTACTTTCATGCTTTCCTGTTTTCACATCATATACCTGCTATGTTCGTTAGTACATTATAGTACATGATTTCATTACATTACATGCTATGTATGCCCATTGTGTGCGTACTTAGTACATCGTTTTACATCACATGCTATGTATGCCCATTGTGTGCGTACATCGTTCTACATTACATTTCATGCTATGTATGTCCATTGTGTGCATACTTAGTACATTGTTTTACATTGCATTTCTGTTGCATATGCTCATCCAGCATATGAACACATTATACTACATTTTGAACTGTTGTAACTATTTGACTATGTGAACCGTCGTAACCATTTGATTATGTGAACCGTTTGTAACTGTTGAACCATGTGAATCATCTGTAACTGTTGAACCGTGTGAACCATTTGTATCTGTTGACCTGATTTACATTTGACAATAGACATTTGACTATACATAAACATTTCTACAATTTGTTAAACATTACATCTTGGTGGTTTGGTTTGAGTAAGTGATTTAAGTAACGATGCGTGTGTAATATGATACAAGCACGGTGGATACGCCGCTGGTACTTCCTATATATAAGTGTCTGTATGGTATTACATATCGTAGCGTTATTTGAACCATTTCAATTTGAGACATATAACATTTTATACAAATAAAATACTTTTCACAAGACATTGTTTTACAAACAACTTATCTTATACAAACCCATTTTACATGGTTATTTATTTAACCATACATTATTCTCTTATTTACACATATCATCTGATCTTATCATTTTTCAAATGATTTACAAGACAAAGCAAATTACAAGGTTCATGACTAAACATCTTTCTCAAACATAAGTCATGAATTCTGTTTTCACAAAACCTATGTATCTCACAGGCATTTTTATGCTGACGTACCTATTTTCACATGTGTTTTCAGGAGATGATGCATAGGACTTATCAAGACATACTTAGGCGGACCTGTGCCTTAGTGACTTAAAACGAGACAAGAACTAGTTAATTTATGTTATGTACTCTTTGTTTCTTGTTTAAAACAATGTAAACTCTCATGTTTGATTAATAAAACGAAACTACAATTGCCATGGATTTGAAACAATTAATTCTGTTACAACACTCCCCGACGTTTCCGCCACATTTTGTATGTTTTACGTGGTCGGGGTTTGACACCCCCCACCCGCACCCCTAAAAAACCGAAACCCCCCCCCCACCCACACCCCTAAAAAACCTAAACCCCCGCACCCCCCCCCCCCAAAAAAAAAAAACCTAAACCCCCCTCCTCAACACACCCAGAAACCTAATCCTAACCCTAAACCAAAAAAAACATAACCCTAAAAGCTAAACTAAACTCGAACGCTAACTTTAAGCATATAATGCACATGTGCAGTACACATATAATCCATATGTGCAGTACAAATTTATTTATTTATTTCGAAAAAAAAATTATACATAATAAATAGCGATTTTTTATAAAAAAAAATTGAAAAAAAAAATTGGCATGTTTTTTAGGCTTTTTTAGTTTGTTTTCTAGTTTTCTCACATATATGTAGTTTTCTCATAATCCTCTCCGTATATATATGTATATATATGTATATATATATATATATATATATATATATATACATAAGGGACCGCTAAAATAAGAACCACCTCCAGTTGTAAGAATCGTGAGAACTTTTTGATCCGGGGCGAGTTGGACCAAAATTTTTTTTCATAAACGTAGATGCATGTATTATAAACACATTCGTAAAAAAAAATTCAAAAAAAATTGTTGTGTGTGTAGTTTTGAACACCACAAGTTTGTGTTTACGGGTACCGTAAATTTTAAATAAAATTTACGGGTCCCGTAAACGCAAACTTTGGGTGCTCAAAACTACACACCCGACATTTTTTTTTTGAATTTTTTTTTACAAATGTGTTTATAATACATGCATCTACGTTTATGAAAAAAATTTGGTACACCTCGCCCCGTACGGTGTTGTTCTCACGGTTCTTACAACTGGAGGTGGTTCTCATTTTAGCGGTCTCCTATATATATATATATATATATATAGGGTCAGGATTTAGAGAAAATGATGAAAAGTGTGAGAACGGTGAGAACGATTTTGGTGGTGACATGTGGCATTAATGGTAAATTACACTAAGGGGTAATATTGTCAAAAAACCCACTCACATGAACTGAGTGTTCAAATAAAACGCCATAAAACGTCCAATTCAGAAAAACGCCATGAAAATACCCAGTTAAAAACGCCGTGAAAAAAGTCAGTTGAAAACGCCATAAAACACTCAGTTCAGAAAAACGACATGAAAATACCTAGTTAAAACGCCATAAAAGCACCTAGTTCTGAAAAACGCCATGAAAATACATAGTCTAAAACGCCATAAAACACACAGTTCAGAAAAACGCCATAAAACCCAGTTAATTTTTTTTTCGAAAAGTATATCAATAGCATACTAGTTGGAAAGATAAAAAAACGCTGAGTTTTACGGTGTAATTTTTTTCGAAAAATAATCACGTATAAAAAAGTTATTGTTGTTTAAATATGATGGGGGAAAATGGCATGTGATTAGCATGTGCTCCTTTGTTTGGATCTTCCTATTTTACCCCTCCTGTTAGTTCCAAGGGCCCTATTATTTACAAAAATGTCACCGCATCAATCTCAGCCACAAACCACGAAGATCTTGTGGTTGAGAATCGTTCTCACCGTTCTCACACTTTAAGGCATTATCTCCTGATCTTGTTCCTATATATATATATATATATATATATATATATATATATATATATATATATATATATATAGGGTAAGGTTCATGCGAGAACCACCTTTATTGTGAGAACCGTGAGAAGCAATTTGAACAAGAAAGTATCCCACTACATCACCACCAAAAACCTAAAAAAACGTACTCCCCCTCCCCCCCCCCCCCCCCCCCGCCTCTAAAAAAACCTAAACCCCTCCTCCCCCATTGAAGCCAAATGCTAAAAAACTAAACCATAAAGCTAAACCCCCCAAAAAACCTAAAAAAACTTAACTTTCGTCAGCAAAAAAAAATGTTTTTTTTTGGTGAAGAAAATTAGCGTTTTTTGGTTAAAAAAATTTGTATGTTTTTTATATGTTTTTGGTTGTGTTAACATTGGTTCTCGCGGTTCTCGTAATAAAGGGTGGTACCTAACGGATCCTTCTCCTATGTGTGTATATATATATATATATATATATATAGCGTCAGGATTTAGAGAGAACGACTAAAAGTGTGAGAACAGTGAGAACGATTATGAACCGTCAGATCAAAACAATCTATGGACTACATGACGTGGTGGCATTTTCGTAAATAACATCACTTTTATTAGTGTGGCACGCTTCCATAGGGGCAAAAAGGTAAATGTTCATATACAAAACACATCAAAGCCTGACCGAAACATATATACTTCCCAGAGAAACCTCCCCAAAACCAACGTAAAACGCGAAAAACCCTAGAAAACGCGAAACAACAAAAACTCTGGCATCGAAAGATCAAACCAGGTCCAGAGGAAAAAATCATAGTGAGTTAACTTCGATTTACATTGTGCTAGTTTATGCTGCTTTTGGCGTTCTAATTTAAAAAAAAATTGCAGTTTCTACAAGGGGGGAAGGGTTATCTGCTCCAAAACGCCAAAAAAAAAAAACGAACGAGCAACGAAAGAAGACAACAAGAGGACATGGTACACAAATGTTACTTTTCGTGATGTAAAAATACACTTTCATACTTTGTTGCCAAAACGCCAAAATATGTATCGTTTGTTTCACAATGTATGAGAACAAAATTTTATATATCACTCATGTGTTACTAAAGGCCACAACACATGAATCCTGTCATAGCTTTGTTACTAAACGCCAAAAAATGTATAGTTTCTGTTATAAACGCCATTTAACTGTTATTTACTTATTGAACATCTATAATCTCTTATTGATTTATAAAACTCCATAAATGTATCATAGTTATATTAAATTATACTATTAAAACACCATAAAATAAAATGCCATGAAATCATTTTTTATAGGCGAAGAGAGGTTAAGATTGACAATAAATGTCCATACTGGAAAGGCCCAAAACGCCAATAAGAGGAAGGCATTAAGTCAGAATGTTGAGGTTGAGGAAGAACCATATCATGAGTTCAGTGGGGCTAGGATCTTGTCAAGAGTAAAACCTACAAACTTGACTGGTTGGTTTATGAATCTAAACGAAAATCAAAGAAAGACAGTACACCAAATGGGGTTTGGTGCTACACTAAGGTTGAAAATAGACATCGTACCGACAATGCTTGCGTACTGGTTGGTTGAAAATTACAATGAAAAGACAAACACCCTAAACGTTGGCAACCATACCATACATATAAATGAAGAATTGGTAAACTCTTTAACGGGTATACCAAATGGAAGGGTGCCCGTGAACATGAAAAAAAGACCAACAGCTAAAGACCACGTGGTGGCTGAGTGGAAAGCACAGTTCCGAGGGTTGCACTGGGTTAACATACCAAGTATGAAGATATACTTTGATAACGTTTTGCCTATGATAGATGGCTTTGGGAGAGACTTCTGCTTAAATTTCCTTGTAGCATTCTTCACTATAATGGGGCATGCAACTGACAATGCAGTCGTCAACAAACAATTCTTGCATAACGTTACACCAAACGTTCAAATAAACCAAATGAACTGGTGTAGTTATATCATCCAATGCTTGCAACACGCCAAAATCGCATGGGCTCCCAAAAAGCATTACACAGGGCCACTGATCATACTTGCGGTAAGAATAAAATTTCACTATTCATTTGAGTGTCATTAAAACGCCAAAAAATATCTGTCATTTGAAAAATCTATTTTGTTACAGCTTGCCTTGTTGAACGATGCTTGCAATAGGAAAAAATGGGACCGAAAAGAAGGATACCCAATTGAGTGGGTTACAACATAAACTCTTGACTTATTTGAGAGTGCAATGGCAAAACACCTTGTGGGCAATGAAGTAAAAAGGAAAACAGTCAAAAAAGGTAAGGGAAGCAAGCCCCAAAAAAAACAAGAAAAATGCAGGTTGTTATTCATGATGAAGATGATGGTGATGATGTTGAGAATGAAGATGAAGATGATGTTCACAAGGTCGATGAGCATGCTGATAACAATGATGATGAGTTTGATGATGATGGTTTTGATCATGATGGTCATTATAACTATGAGCTGCAAAACGCCATGCCCTTCAATGATGATGAAGAGGCTTCACTTCAAAGGATGGCGAATGAGGATAAAGAAAGCCGGGAAATGTTGTTTGAAGTTTCTGCATCAGGAAACCATGCTCTTATAAGAGGAGTAACACAGTATGACAACATTTTTGCTGATGAAGAAAAACAAAACAAAGAACATAAAGAGGTATGTTGTTTAGATAATAAATTAAAAAAAAAACAAAAAACACCATGATAAACAAAATCCTTTTATTTAATATAACAGGAAATGGCTGATAAATTGGATGTAGCATACAAAGAATTAGAAGACTATTACAATAAAATGAGCGCATTGTTAAAATAGTCAAAGTCTGAATACCCAAACAGCCTCCAGGTACACATTAAATACTCACAATGTATGACATTGTTGGAGAACATCTCAAAATTTGTTGATGAAAACGCCAAAGAAATGCCAGCTGAAAGAGAAGAAGATACACAAGAAACTGAGGTTGAAAATGAGGTGGTACTAGGAGATGAAAATGAAGAAGAAGGGGAAAATGAGATGGCTGAAAAAGAAAACGCCATTGAAGAGCAGACAGTTCATGAAAACGCCAAAGAATTTGAAAATGAAGAACAAGGAGAAGAATGATGTGAAAATGAAGAAGAAAGGGAGAAGGAGATGGCTGGAATTGAAAACGCCATTGAAGTGGAAACAGTTGATGAAAACGCCATGGAAGTGGAAATAGTTCATGAAAACGCCATTGAAGTTGAAAATGAAGGAAAAGGAGAAGAAGAAGAAGAAGGAGAAGGAGAAGGAAAAGGAAAAGGGGAAGGAGAAGAAGAAGAGGAAGGGGAGTCGGAAGGGAATGGTGAAGGGGATGGAGAAAGAGAAGGAAAAGGAGAAAGTGAAGGGGAAGGAGAAGGGGATACAAGGGATGTGGCAATAGAACAAAACGCCGAACCCTCGACTGCTACAACAACCCCCATATATGATGATGATGAGGATACTATATCATCAAATGAAGATGTAAACGAAAACGATATTGAGAGATGGAGTTGTGATTTCAAGAGACTTGAATATCACATTTCGAGATACAATGGGGAAAAAATAATTAAAAGGAATATTGCTGAGATTTTGGAGCTGCCAGGACAAGATCTAAAACAAATGATTGATATAAAAGAAGGTCTTGATAATTCAAGGATGGTGGATGAAGTGATTAAAGCAATAAAAAAACATCTGCAACCTGCTGAAGAGACCCCAAAAATGCCTGTATTTGATAAGACACCAAACATCGCCACGACAGAAACACAAGACAGTTAGGCATTCAACACTGAAGAAGAAAAAACTGAAGGGGAGATGGTGAAGAAAAGTGTTGACCAACAAGGGGCAGTGTTTGATAAAACGCCATATGAACAGCCACCAACTACATCTGGGAAAAACCTCTTAAAAAGTTTTGAAGAGGAAGAGACACCCAATAAACCCCTGGATGAAAACACCATCAACACATCACCACCAAAAACGCCATACGGGTCAGATGTGCAGGAGAAAGGTGATGAAGACAACACTCCAGACATCACAAAGGTGATGCAAGAAAATACAATTTTAAACCCTGAAGAGTTGCCTACTGATGAAAAAGCTGATAAAGATGATGAAGAAGATAAAAATATAAAAAAAAAGAATGTAGCTGAAGATGAGAAGAGAGATAAAAAAAATTGAGCGGGGTATCTTTGTCACCTTATCTAAGGAGGCAAGTGGTTATACATGAAAAAAGGACAAACCCTGAAAATAACCTTTCCACATACATCTTCACTGGAATCGGCGATTATGAGTATGTACACTTCTCTCAAAATAAAACGCCAAACTTTCCATTCATAACGTTTACTTGAGAATATGCATGCAAAAACGATCAAAATGTCATGTATTATAATAGAATGAGTTTGTATAACTAAAACGCCAAATGATGTTTTTTTTAGAACTGAGTGGTTCAAGATGGGAGAAAAGTTTCTCATGAGGGTGATCTGTGTGAGCATGAAACCAGGATTTCAAGCACACGTCTCAATTATTCTTTGTTGGGCACATATCCTGAACTATGAAGAAAGATACAAAGCTCACACCCTCAAGGTTATTCTGCACAAAATTACTGCTGGTAACTCTTTAGCTATATTTAATTGATAAAATTATAATAGGACATTGTTTTGTTGTTTAAAATGTGGTACTCAATATTACAGAATACTCCGGTATACTACGAAACAACAAAAGAAGATACACGAAACAAAGAATTCAACAGAAACAAGGAAACTGTTCTGAAAAATACTCGTTTCAAAGGAGACAAGAAACATAAAACCATCAAGGATTATGAACTGGTCTTCATGCCAATAATATGGGAAAGACATTTCTATGTTGTTTGTTTCAACATGAAACATGAAAGGGTTGATGTATTGGACAACAGCGGTGTAGGGGATAACGTCAGCATCAAAAAAAAGTATGAAGGATGGGTGGAAATATTGGTAAGTATCTTAAAACCTTTGAATATAGGAACTATGTTGACAAAATGCCAAACTAATATATGCAAAAAAAATGTGAAACTGCAGCACAGAGCTTTTGTAAACTACTTGCGTATTAAAAAACACCTAAAGCATAAGATCATGAGCATGGCGAAGATTGTCAGACAAAAGATGGATTGGAGGACAAAGTCTAACGTGATCGACTGTGGGATTTTCGCAATGAGGCATATGAAAACATACATGGGGGATATAGCTAGTTGGAGAAGTGGTTTGGCAACAGAAGATGCCCCAAATCAACTCCAGCAAAGACAGCTAAATGAACTAATGGTAAAATACATTGGAAAAATCCTTTTTCATAGCGAAAATGAAAACAGAAAAGTATTAACAAGTTGTCTAAAAACATTCATGGATTTAGGGGGAGCAAAAATACGTGAATTGTTTGACAAAGCAGACGAGAGAATAGCACAAAGAATGGAAGAATATGTAGATTAGCTAAACGCCATGGATTTTAATGTTTACTATTGTGTTTTACTCTTTACATTATTAAATCTACATGTTTAGTTGTGTGATCTTTTATCGTATTTGTGCAAATAAAAGAAAACGCCATGATTAGAATAATTAACAAATAGTAACCATTTAAAACATAAACAACATTAAAAAAGGGTTAAAAAACTAAATCAAAACAAGTAGAAAACACCAAAACGCCATATCTATAGGAAATCAATAAAACGCCATTAAAACATAAACGCCATTCGTAAAAAAAAAATAATTTTTAAAAAAATGCCATGAAAAACTAGCATAAAGATGAAAACGCCATTAAAACATAAAAGCCATTGTTAAAAAATACTTTTTTTAAAAAAACGCCACGAAAAACTAGCATAAAGATGAAAACGCCATTAAAACACAAACGCCATTGTAAAAAATATGCTTTAAAAAAAACGCCATGTAAAACTAGCATAAAGATGAAAACGCCATTTATATTTAATTTTTTTGGCAAAGGAATCATAACGCCATTATTTAGCGGGAAGTGGACAATGACAATCGTACCCCCGCATAATAATTAGCGCTCCCTGCCACGTGTTGGGCCAGGATCCGTTCTCACTGTTCTCACACTTTTCACCGTTCTCTCCTGATCCCGTTTCTCTATATATATGTATGGTAGGGATAGTGTACATTAATTCAGAAGTGTGAGAAGTGTATTATAACACTATATATAACACTATATAAACACCGTATAACACTATGTAACACCATATAACACCATATAACACTATGTAACACTATATAACACTATATATCAATATATATATAACACTATACATCTATCATAGACATGCTATCAGACAAAATATAGTGTTATATTTGTTATATAATGTTATATAGTGTTACATAGTGTTATACGGTGTTTATATGGTGTTTTATAGTGTTATATATAGTGTTATAATACACTTCTCACACTTCTGGATTAATGTACAGGATCCTCTACCTATATATATATATATATATGTATATATATATAGGATCACGCTAAAATGAGAACCACCTCGAGTTGTAAGAACCGCGAGAACTACACCGTACGGGGCGAGGTGGACCAATTTTTTTTCATAAACGTAGATACATGTATTATAAGCACATTTGTAAAAAAAATTCAAAAAAAATGTTTTTGAGCACCTCAAGTGTGCATTTACGGGTACCGTTAAATTTTCTGGCCAGATTTACGGGTCCCGTAAATATAAACTTGTGGTGCTCAAAACTACACACACGACATTTTTTTTTTGAATTTTTTTTTTTTACAAATGTGCTTATAATACATGTATCTACGTTTATGAAAAAAAATTTGGTCCACCTCACCCCGTACGGTGTAGTTCTCGCGGTTCTTACAACTCGAGGTGGTTCTCATTTTAGCGTTCCCCTATATATATATATATATATATATATATATATATATATATATATATAGGATAAGGATCATTACAGAACACTAATTATTGAGAGAACAAAAAAAACAACTCTAAATCACTAAATTTTGGGATTTAAGGTTCATATTTCTTAATTTTTTTGTTTCTTACATTCATATATGTACATAAAAAATCATATATTTTTCCCTACACATAGTCTACATACATGTAGGTAATTTAGCATACACATAACCTACATGTATGTAGGTTATTTAAAAACTGAAGATTTTTCATTTTTTGTTTTAAATTTTAGTGTGAGAAACAATAAATCTTAAATTTATAACATTTTCATTTACTTTTTAGGTTTTTTGGATTGAAAAAATGAGTGATTCATTTTGTTTTGCTTGTTCTCGCGATATTTAGTGTTCTGCATAGAACCTTCCCCTTAAATTTTGTTTTGTTTTGTTTTCCAGTTGTAAGAACCGTGAGAACTTTTTGATCCGGGGCGAATTGGACCAAAATTTTTTTTTATAAACGTAGATGCTTGTATTATAAACACATTTGTAAAAAAATAAAAAAAAAATGTCGTGTGTGTAGTTTTGAACATCACAAGTTTGTGTTTACGGGTACCGTAAATTTTAAATAAAATTTACGGGTCCCGTAAACGCAAACTTTGGGTGCTCAAAACTACACACCCTACATTTTTTTGAATTTTTTTTACAAATATGTTTATAATACATGCATCTACGTTTTTGAAAAAAAATTTGATCCACCTCGCCCCGTACGGTGTAGTTCTCACGGTTCTTACAACTGTATATGTTTATATCTATATATATATATATATATATATAGAGAGAGAGAGAGAGAGAGAGTGAGGTTCAATGAGGAATACTAAAAAAGGGGGAACCGAGGAACACTTTTAAAAATTTATCTTAACATGTTAAAAATCAAGTTTTTTAAAAGAAAAATTCGGCGCTTTTCCTTAGAAATACTTGTAGAAGCATTTTTATTAAAAAATAAAAATTAAAAAATTAGTTAAAAAAGGTTTTTTTTTTTTTTACAAAAAAATGATTTTTTATTGGAATAGTGTCTACCCATTTTTATAAGGAAAACCGCTGAAAAAAAATTTAACAAAATAATTTTTTAGCATATTAAGTTAATTTTATAAGATATATTTTTAACTGTTTTTAAACATTTTTTATACTTTTAAGTTTTTGATTTTTTTATTAAAAATTTTTCTATATGTATTTACAAGGAAAAGCGCCGAAAATGTTTTAGGAAAAACTGATTTTTAACATGTTAAGACGAATTTTTAAGATTGTTTCCCGGTTTCCCACTTTTTTATTGTTCACCAATGATGATCATGAGAAAACTACATATATATATATATGAGAAAACTAAAAAAAGCCTAAAAAACATGCCCAATTTTTTTTACAAGTTTTTTTTATAAAAAATCGCTACTTATAATGTATAAAAAACTTTTTTTCAAAAAAAAAAAAAAAACACTTGTACTGCACATATGCATTATATGTGTACTACACATGTGCATTATATGTATATGCTGCACATGTGCATTATATGATTAAAGTTAGCGTTCGAGTTTAGTTTAGCTTTTAGGGTTAGGTTTTTTGGAGGTTTAGGATTAGGATAAGGATTAGGTTTTTGAGTGTAGAGGGAGGGGGTTTAGGTTTTTTTTGGGGAGGGGGCGGGGTGCGGGTAGTGGGTTTAGGTTTTTTTGGGGTTTATGTTTACGGTTTAGTTTTAGGTTTTTTGGGGGTGGGGTGGTGGGGTTTAGGCTTTCGGTGGGAGGGTGGATTTAGGTTTTTGGGGAGTGGGGGTGGGGGTTTAGGTTTTTGGGGGGTGTCGTTGGGGGGTGGGTTAGGTGGTTTAGGCTTTTCCGTATTACTACACATCTGCAGTACAACTTTTTTTTTTTTGAAAAAAGATTTTTTGTATATAAATTTTAGCGATTTTTTAATTAGCATACTCAAAAAAAAAATTGTTATGTTTTTTAGGCTTTTTTAGTTAGTTTTTTGGTTTTCTAATTTAAAGTAGTTTTCTCATGATCTATATATATATATATATATATATATATATAGTGTGAGGTTTATTGGGGGACACTAAAACAGTGAGGAACCGATTCAAACGAACTCCGACTGATTGGACTCATTCCAGCGGAGTTGGAACTCGCTCGTTGAACCCTAGCTAGGATCTCTTAACCCCTAAACCCTAAATATTAGGGTTTGGCTTTAGGGTCTTATATTAGGCCTTTTCTTTTGGGTTTAGTTTTAGGGTTAATTATTAGTATTTATGGGTTAGCCTTAGGGTTTAGGGTTTATAGTTTAGGTTTTACGGTTTAACTTAGGTTTCAGCCTTATTGTTTAGCTTTAGGGTTTAGGGTTAAGAGATATTAGATAGGGTTCGACGAGAAGGTTTCAACGCCGCTTAAATGAATCCAATCGGAGTTCGTTTGAGTCGGTTCCCCACTGTTCCCCAATGAACCCTCCCCTATATACATGTGTATGTGTGTGTATGTATATATATATATATATATATATATATAGAGGATCCTGTAAAAAAAGCCTAAAGTGTGAGAAGGGTAAGAAAGAATCTCAGCCATTAGATCTTTTGATATAATGGTTGTGATCAATAGGGACCAAGATGTAAAATATTTTCATTAATTTGGACTGATTTGAAATATCTAGGGGCAATATAGTCTTTTAAACCCACTAGAAATTAGGTAATGCACATGTAACTTCCCCCCGTCTTTTTTAAACGTCAATAACTTTTTATACGTAACTTTTTAAAAAAAAAATTACACCATAATAACGAGTGTTTTTTTATCTTTAATATGAGTACCATATTGCTATACTTATATAGAGAAAAAATATGTTTCGATCAGATGTTTAGTCAATGAATGGTGTTATATACTTGCTGAATGGTTTATATACTTACTGAATGATGTTATATACTTACTGAATTGTGTTATATACTTGCTGAATGCTGAATGGTGTTATATACTTGCTGAATGGTGTTATATACTTGCTGAATGGTGTTATATACTTTCTGAATGGTGTTATATATACTTATTGAATGGTGTTATATACTTGCTGAATGCTGAATGGTGTTATATACTTGCTGAATGGTGTTATATACTTGTTGAATGGTGTTATATACTTACTGAATGGTGTTATATACTTGTTGAATGGTGTTATATACTTGTTGAATGGTGTTATATACTTACTGAATGGTGTTATATACTTGCTGAATGGTGTTATATACTTCCTATAATTAAGGTGGCGGTTATGGGAAGTTTTTAATTAATTGAATTAATGATAAAATTACTTGTTTACCCTTTTCAATTAATTTAGATCTAATGGCTGAGATTCTTTCTTACTTTTCTCACACTTTTGGTATTTTTTACAATAACCTTACCCTATATATATATATATATATATATATATATATATATATAGGGATATGTTTATTTGTGAGCAAACCCATTGATTGTCAACACTAGTGAACTAATCCTAGCCCCTGATTACCAATACACAAGTGTAAATCAATGGCCACGATTTGATGATGAAAATACACTTGTGTATTTTATGATTTGATGACGTAAATCAATGGCATGGATTTGTTCACTCAGTTCACAAATACACTAGTGTTCACTCTAAAACCCCACCTTATTAAGAACCACCCCTTGTTGTGAAAACCATGGAAACTTTTACTTTCCGCGCGAGTTGGGCCACCATTTTTTGCACAATTGTAGATGAAAATGTTATAACATATCTATAAAAAAAACTGTTGTTGGTAGTTACACCTGATGTTTATTTATGCCTAATGTAAATTTTGTTTACGGTGATGTATATTTTTTACATTCAATGTAAATTTTTGCATGTGACATTTTTTTTTTTACTGGAACAAGTGATTTTTTAAAAGTTTTTGAGAAAATAAAATTTGAAAAAAACTTTTGTAAGGCCTAGTTACCATGGTTCTCACTAAGGATGAGCAAATGGTACAAATTACCGTTACCGAATTTACCGAACCGGGTAAATTTTCGGTACCGACTTTTGACATTTTCAATACCGGTCCAGTACGGTACCGGTATTTACCGATTTTTACCCTCAAATACCAGTACCGTACCAGTACCAAACCAGGTATATTCGGTACCGATACCCACTTTTGAGGATTTTCGGTAATGGTCGATACCGAGCTCATCACTGGTTCTCACAACTCAAAGTGGTTATCGTTATCAACCATTATCAAAATTGTTTTTGGGGCTGAGATTAACAACACAAGTCAACTATAATCATTCTCTTTTATTAAATGAAAATTTTGTTTTTAGTGTGAGAAGGGTTATTTGGTCTTTTTTCTATAAGAGTGTTTTTCACAATCGTCATTATATAACCTGCATGTAGCAGACCCCATCAAATCTCAGCAAACCTCATTTTCCTCTCATACTCCTTTCCCCCACCCACCCTCCAAAAATAAAAAAAAAATATATATACATTGATCTTTATCCCCAACCCTACTTTCCCTAATTTCTAGCATCCTTTTTATACATATTATTTTACTGATATTTTAATCATAAAAATCTTTAAAAGTGTCTCTTTTATAATGTTTTAACAATGCTCGATTTAATTATCATAAATATTAGACTAAAATATCAATAAATTATCAAATTGGGGTCAAATTAAACACAAACTAACATCTTTCAAATCTCCAAATTTACATACCCTTTAAAAAATATTTTCATACATGTAAGTATATTTTTTGATGCAAATAAACAAAAAAAAATCCAACGAACTTTATCTCCATTTCTTGATCATCATTCTTGTTTGTATTACCAACGTACTAATAAAAAATCTGCACATAGAAAAAAAGTCAAAACGAAAAATGTGTACAAATATGTATTTACGTGTATGTACACAAAATTTCCACCATTATAAATCAAGTAGTAGGTTGCGGGTTAACAATTTGGTCGAATGGAATACGTGTGATGTTTTAAAAGAGTTTGACTTTTACAATTTCAGATCAACGCGTAAAAAATGTGAAAAAGGCTTTCATGTAAAAAAAAGTGAAAATAACTCTAGTTTTGGGGCATAAAAACATCAGATGTAAAAAGATCATGGTTAAAAGCGCTTGCAATTTTTACGTACGGTGTCAAATGTCAAAAAAATTTACGTGCAATATCGATTGTGAAACATTTTTTTACGCATGTTGCCGAATGTAAACTCACACGCAAAATGATTCTTTTACGTACGGTGTCGAATGTCATGGTGCATTGTGTCGAATGTAAAATTAGATTTATGCGTGACGTTTATATGAGCTCGGGTCAGAGATCGGGGGCGTAAAAAAACATTTTTGTACATCCGACACCGTACACATTTTTTTAAATTCGACAACGTACGTAAAAACATTTTTTAAACGTTGTAAAAACTAAAAATTTGCAAACGTGAAAACATTTTTTAACCGTATGTAAAACAAAGCATTTACATTTTCCACCGTACACAAAAAATTTCACATTCGACACCCGTACGTAAAAAACATTTTAAAAAAGTAAAACAAACATTTTTACAAGCGTTTGTAAAAATAGAGGAGCTCGGGCCGGCGATCAGGGGTGTAAAGAAACATATTTTTGCCGTATGTAAATAAATAAATTTTTACATTCGACACCGTGCGCAAATTTTTTTACACCATTTTTACAGTAATGTAAATATTTTTTACATCGACGTACGTAAACACATTTTTTAATCATATATAAAATGTTTTGCAAGAATTTTAACATCGACAAAAACTAGCAAATCTCAACACAAAAACCCAAATCGAGCATCAACACATATTTTAGCACTCGTAAAACGAGATTTTACAATTTTTACATGTGTGTTCAAATCTTACATGTCTGTTCAAACTAGCAGACCTAAACACATATTTACGCACTTGTAAAACGAGATTTTACAAATTTTACATGTTTGTTCAAACTAGCAGATCTAAACACATGTTTAATTCTGAGTTTAGGGTCGGTTCGCAACCGAAAGTCGCAAAAGCTTGACTTTTGCTTTGACTTTCCGTTCTGACCCGATTGAGCTTAATTCTTCCATGTTTTAAACTTCCATTAGGACCACATTAGGTTGTAGTATAACTCTCTGAGGTTATATTACCTGGTCATTAGTATTCTGAAATATATGCAAATCTCCGTTATTATGCTTATAAATGCCCATTTTGCCCTTATGTCATATAAACGAGATTTTTGAAAATGTGAGAGGACAAAAAGCTTCATTACTGATATATAAGTATGTCAATAAAATTTGACATCAGTTTCTGGTCTCAAACTAAAGTTATGCAAGATATCATAAATTGAAACTTTTTATTAATTAAATTACGCTATCTTGCATAAGGCATGTTTAAAGATGAATTTTGACCCAAAACTCATTACCTACTGTTAATATATTATTTTTAGGGATTTTTGGAATTTTTGATCAGATTATAATCTGACCATATCATGGAGTTTTTGTATAATTCGGTAAATGACGATAATACCCTTTTCATTCATAAAATGAGATTAACGTATGAATTGCATACCAAACCTTTTCCTACTGACATTATATATTAAATAAAATATTTTTAACATTTAAGATTGATCAAAATGTCAGATTTCCATAAACATCTTAATTATCGTCAATTATCAACTTTTACGTTATTTAAGCACATAGTATGGTTTAAAACCATACTAAACACCTAAGACTTGTTACCTACTGATTTTTTAAATAAATTTTAATATTATTACAGTAGGTATAAGTCATGAACTCAGACTTCCAAAAATGTCCTTAAAAGCATGTGTGAAATGACCAAAATACCGTTTCGGGGCATAGTTTGGCCATAAATGGTAAATCACACATATGTATGATATCTTACTGTTATAACAACATAAAATAAATATTTTTACTAAATGTTTTAGACCAGAACCTCAGTTTACTATTAAATCTCTTTTATAAACATTAAAATGACCAAAATGCCCCTACGGGACTTAAATTGGTTTTAAATACTTTTTAGGCATATATGTTAACATCCTACTGATGTATTAACATATTCTAAGTATAATAACATATGAGACCTATATATAATTCATTTGGTTACCCGTTATGCATTTATGCGTTCGGTTCGGTTTATGTATTACATAAATCAGCCGAATTGGGTTTAACCTTATCATTAAATATTCAAAATCCAGAATGTGTTTAGTTTACCCATATTATACAAGTATCCAAACTTGTCGGGTCTAAATCACATTCTATTCCGGTCCCCGCTTAATCTAGCGTTTCGAATCCTAAAGTATCTTTCAAACTAACTGGTCTAAGTCTTTGACTTAAATAAAGACCCGTTAGTATCCTAATAGGTGAATAAACCTTCCATACAGATTGAGTAGCTTTGGTAGAAGGTATTTTCATAAGGCTTTAGGAAATATACGGCTGAGTTACATCCTTACACATCTAGCTCAGGTAAATACTTTTAACTTATTTTCCTTATACGGGCTTGAGATACGGTATTATAATAATACCGCTTCGTCGGGTATGAAATCATTTAATCGAATTGTGATTAATAAACTTGCATAACCCGTTTTAATCTGTTTTGTTTGATAACATAAGCATTGGGGGTTAATACGACCGTGTCCTGGATATCCTCGGCTCATTTCATTTGAAAATGGCCACGACCTATGAATGGGGTGTAGGCATACATCTAACAGATGCAAATGCTAAATAACCCACATGTTGGGGATAACTCCTTTGTGGGTTCTATAAGTGGTGAGTCGGTTAATCATGACCGGCTTCCAAACCGGCCCCACATGTATGACAAACATGTAAAACGGTATACAAGATTATCTTAAATAGTTGTCCCAAGTTATAAATGGTTTGTGCCTTGTGCGCCTAAATCAATTTTCATAAACCCTTTTCAAATGAGTCGATTAATTGTATTTACTAGTGAAAACTGACGTATTTTCCAAACACTAAGTGACAGGTACCTCACGAAATTAGGCTGGAGCTACTTGGTGTCAAATAAGAGGATCTTGCAAATCCTTAGATGCCTGGAGTCTGTTATTTAAGTTTCTTGTATTTTGTTTTATGATCCGCCTATGGATCTCTATTACAACCAAGTCTGTATATTCTTTTATTTGGACACTCGGACACTATGGTTTGTAATAGTATTTAATTACCAAGCCTTCCGCTATGCTATTATATTGTGTGTATTGACTATGATGATATCAACTACGTCACGATACTCCCCACCTGGCCCACCGGTAATATATGGAAATATCGGGGTGTGACACGTTTTTGAAAGCCTGATGGCAATTAATGGTTCGAAAGGCTACATCGCTCCTACATTGGTGACGACGAACAACTCTAGACCCCACACCGGCGTCACTGTAGCCCACCCATGTGGAACAAGTCACACATGTTAGATTTTCCTAATCCTAGAAATGTAAATTCTAATTAGGTATAAAATATAAGTTAGAGTTAATATGAGAAATGAATTAATAAATGTTAAACAAGCCAAGCTCAAGCTTTAAAAAATTAAACGAGCTCGACCTAAAGCCTAGTAAAGCTCGGCTCAACACGGCTCGTTTTCATCCCTACCCAAAAACATTCAAATATACACAAATATGATATCATCCAAAAAAAAAACAACAAGATCCACATCTCTCATGATGTTCGAGCGAATGAAACAACAAAATACTGTAGGTCCATTCCGGATCTCCCAATAACACATGAACTAACTTGATAACCTAGTTTATACGTGCAGAATCCGTAATATAGTTAGGCGATATTGTTAACACGATGTATTCAATTTGATCAATGTTTCAATTATATCTCAAACGTTACAGATCCTAGAAACAGTTAGACAGAGATCCGCATTCCGAGTTGCCAAAACGTTACAAATGAATACCCAACACATCTATTTATAGACATGGGGCTACCTTCGTGCGACGGTAGTTTACCTTCGTATGAAGGTTCGTGCGAAGGTAGTTTACCTTCGTATGAAGGTTCGTGCGAAGGTAGATACATACACACATATACATTTTGACATCGATGATCCAATTACAGACTCGATATAATATGATGACGTAAGCAACAGACATATGCATCAACATTCTCCCCCTTGGATGTTGTTGCAGTCATCAATCTTCATTTCAGCTCTAGAGTTTTTAATCTTCTCCGATCTTTATTTCTTGAATAACTTTAGTTTCCATGATCTGTATATCTTCTACCTTGAGCTTTACTCTTGATAAAACATGAAAACCAATATGCTCCCCCTAACTTTGAGCTTTCTTAGATCTTTATTCAACTTGTTTATTCAGCTCCCCTTTGTATTCATCTTCCTGTTTCTAAGTTTCTCAAAAATTCAAATAAATATTTTAGATTCAAACTTTGAAACTTCTTTAAACAAACATTTAAATCTTTTTCAAAAATTTCAAATTTTAATCATTCTAACAGTTTTAAACCCTCTCAATTAATCAAGTCCAAGTTAATGACCTTGATTATCTGATTTATCTACCAAGCTCAAATTAATGACCTTGGATAAACATTTAAAACCAAACTAATGTTCTTAACTCAAATGTAAGTTTCAAATTAATGAACTTTTATAATATTTCAAAACAATTTCAAATTTTAGATTTTGTTCAGCAGATCTAGATTCTGAAAATTAGTTTTTCAACATCGGTAGTCGAAACTAAGATGAACATAAAATATTTTTGTATTTCCTGAATATGTACAAAAATAACTATGTACAAACAAGTTTACAAACATATTTTTGGTGAGTTTATGTTAGAGGATCATATCAGTTTTTGAGACATATCACTAGTACCGTTGACCTTGATTAGACTTTAAGTTCTAAACCAATTCAATTAGATTGTCAGTATATTGATCCACTTAAACCTTATCACATTTCTCAATTGTTTCAAGATATGTTAGGTAATATTAGGAACTTAACTTAACAGTGTTTCCCACCTCAGAATATACTCCCGTATTAAGATTACCTAGATTTCATCTTACAGGTGAATATAGTTAACCGATATCTGTCTTTGGGTTAGTGCGAGGCCTTGAGAGCTCAAGTTAGTACCACCGTACCAACAAAGAGATGAAGGCTCGACTTAAGGTGTGTTCCAATTTGGAATCTTTTGACTGCTTATTGTGATATCTTTCGATACTTTCAATATTTTTAGCAATTATCGGGTTTAAGCGCAAAAGTATTCTACAAGTTCTAGGTTATTGCTTTCGCAAAGTCAGAAGAACTTGTATAATACCTCAGATATCAATTCTCTATAAAGACCTAGTATCTCAGAATCAGGAAATCTCTCAAACGAAATTTCGGAGTACCAAGTCCGTATATCCGAGAGATGTTAAACCACTAATTAAGAAGTTTTTCTTTATGTTTATATCTCAGCAACAACTTACTGAATGTGCGAAGCCTACTGGCACATCATCAGTGAGATTCATTTTGACTTTTTAACACTACAATTCTTTAGCATATTGTGATAGTCCACTGATGCACTATCATTCCTCTTTTCACACGAAAACACTTTTTGTCTTTTTCATATTTTTGTACTTCTGAATTTTTAGTTGTTTTTTGATTTTCCAAGATATTAAGTTGAGATGGCAAACCTACTTCCATAATCTTTTCAATCACGGTAGGGCATACCAACATGATAGCAGCAATCCCAGGATTCAAAGATGACAACAGAATAATGTCAACTGCGGGTTACGAAGATGGGAAGAGGCAAGGTAGTGGGTTTGGACAACATTCCGATTGAGGCGTGGAAGTGTTTGGGAGAAGAAGGAGTCCGATGGTTAACAATTTTGTTCAATTGTATTTTGAAGACTGGGAAAATGCCAGATCAGTGGAGGAGCAGCGTCATGGTGCCTTTATACAAGAATAAAGGAGACGCTCAATGTTGTGGGAACTAAAGAGGAATCAAACTGCTAAGTCACACTTTGAAGCTCTGGGAGAGGGTAATTGAAACTAGAATTAGAAGAGAAACTCAGGTTTCAGTAAACCAATTTGGATTCATGAAAGGGAGGTCAACTACAGAAGCGATACATATTCTAAGGAGGCTGATGGAGAAATATAGAGCGAAGAAGCAAGATTTACATATGGTATTTATCGACCTGGAAAAGGCTTATGACACTGTCCCACGGCAACTGATTTGGGATAGTTTGGAGGGTCGAGGGCTACCGGGGAAGTATATAGACATAATTAAGGATACGTACGATAGAACATAGACTACTGTTCGCGCGCCTGTAGGGGATACAAACTTCTTTCCTGTGGAGGTAGGACTCCACCAGGGGTCTGCGTTGAGCCCGTTTCTTTTTGCGGTTGTCTTGGATGAGCTGTCCAAGTTGATTCAGGAGTCAGTTCCATGGTGCATGCTTTTTGCGGACGATATTGTGTTGATTTCCGAGACTAAACAGTGCCTGAATGAGAGGATAGAAGAGTGGCGAGTAGCTTTAGAGGGCAAGGGCCTAAGGATTAGTCGATCTAAGACGGAGTATCTACACTGTGATTTCAGTGGTGTAGCCTTTGACGATGAAACCCAAATCACCATTGAGGATCAATTGGTCCCGCAAGTAACTAGATTTAAGTATCTAGGGTCGTATGTTCAAAGAGATGGTGACATAGACAGTGATGTAACCCATCGCATACAGGCTGGCTGGTGTAGATGGAGGGCAGCCAGTGGGGTTTTGTGCGATAGGAGGTTCCCAATTAAACTTAAGGGGAAATTTTACAGGGTAGCAGTTAGGCCAGCTATGTTATATGGAACAGACTGTTGGGCTACCAAGAAGGCACAAGCGCGCAAGATGGATGTAGCAGAGACGAGGATGCTGAGGTGGATGTGTGGACACACGAGGTTAGATCGGATAAGAAATGAGGTTTTTAGGGAAAAACTAGGAGTGGCTAGTATATCGGAGAAGATTAAGGAGGGGAGATTGAGATGGTTTGGGCATGTGAAGCGGAGGGAAGCGACGGCTCCAGTTAGAGTAGTGGAGACTATTACTGTGTAGGGGAGGAGAGGAAGAGGCAGACCCAAACTGACATGGGATGAGCAGATTAGGCATGATTTACTAGAGTTGCACCTTTCTGAGGACATGGTCCACGATAGGACTTCGTGGAGGCGTATGATTAGGGTTAAGGACTTCTAGAGGATATTGTAGTATGGTCTTAGGTAGATTTTCAGGGACGTAGGTTTTTTTTTTTTTTTTAAAGGGACCTTTCCAGTGTTTGCCTTATTGTGTTTATGCCCAAATGATGTTGTATGCTACTATGCATGATTTACTTTGTGTTTATGCCCAAATAATGTTGTATGCTATGATACATGATTTTACATTATATTGTGCGACTCAGATCACTTTCTTGCTAATGGGCGACTTCTTATTTCTGTATTCTTTCTATATTCTTTGACTTGTTGTGTTGGTTTGCTGTTCGTTTTCGAGCCGAGGGTCTCTCTGGAAGCAGCCTCTCTATCCCTAGGGATAGAGGCAAGGCCTGTCTACATCCCACCCTCCCCAGACCCTATAAGTAGCTCTGCTATTTGTGGGACTTACTGGGTATGGTTGTTGTTGTTGTTGTTTTGATTTTCCAAAAATTTTTCTCCCCCTAAAATTCAAAAATATTAACCGACCGATGAGAATCACATCAATTCGCCATCCATTACTGCTTCACAAATTTTCTCCAATTTTCCCCCTCATGATGACAAAACATTAGACTCTTTTGATTAAAATATTTTACTCTTCTGTCTTTTCAGTCAGTTTTGTCTGGTCAACAGTGAGGGTTCTATGAATTTTTCAAAAATTTTTCAAAACTTTTGTAAAACTTTCAAGTAAACGTTAAAACAAAAATCATCATGGCCTTTATATATAATGTTTTAATCCAGCCAAAGCTTCTCCATGTGTGCCAAGGAACCTCATTCTCAGTAATTTACTTTAGTCTCGGAAATTCCTGCACAGAAATATAAGCAATCAGTTGAATAGTGACACCCAAGTCTTTTCAGTTTTAAGTGATATTTCTTCAACCTCAATTTTGACTTTCTTTTCACAATCAGGTTTAATATGTATTTCTCAAGATTTGGAAAGTGCTCTAAACTTTCAATTTTCACTGATTGTTCAATTTTATCAACAGATTTTTTTATAACCCATTTCTGTTCAACCCTCTCTGGTTTCCTGGTTGACACAGAACTTTTATTCTTTTTAAGAAAAATTCCCTTTTTCATCACCCATGTTTGATTAGACTTTGCTTGTTTGTAATAAAGTGTAGAATCTTTTCGTTCGGTACTTTTTGAATATTCGCCAGTTTAAAATTTTGAAAACTTAGAATTAACTGGTTTCAATTTATTTGTAAATTCTTTAACTTGATTCCAAACTTGTCTTGGTACAAACATCGGTTATTTTTGCTTCAAATCTCTGGAATCTTTCTTAACTTCTTTCTTTTCAACAGGAATCGATTTAGGCTTTGGTTAGGGACATTGTCTAGCAATGTGTCCAACATTGTTACATCATAAACATTCCTTAACCTGTTCTCGTTGTTGTTTTTCAGTATTAATTTTAACATTTGATTGCCCTTTAAGCAAATTTTCTTTTTCTCTTTCAGAACTTGTGCCGAAAACAAAATTTATTTTCTTTGAGTAATCTGATTTTCGGAACTTGTTATTGTTTTTCTTCTTCTTAGCATATGCCAAACCTTTTCTTTTGTCATCAGGATATTTTTTATCTTTTTATTATTAAAACGTTTAGGTTGGAATTGTAAGAATATTTTGACTTTTTAAGCTCCGACAAACTTATTTCAACCAATTCAAACACTTTTTCAATTTGTTCAAAATTCACATTTTGAATTGGAAAGTCTTCATCAAAATATAGTTTGTAAGATCCTTTTAGCATATACATGACCATATTAAGATCATCATTCAAACTTTGTTTTGATTTTGAAATGTAATTTTTATGAAAACTTTCTTTATTTTTATAACGAAAATTTGGATTTTTCTTTTTGACATCAGTGTTTTCAAAAACCTTTTCAACCACGTTTTGAACCACTTCGGATCCACTGTCTTAGGTTATATCTAAGTTTTCAGGCAGCTCGTCTTTTATTTCAGTTTTAAGTTATAAATTGAGTGTCTTTTCCACCCTGTCATGTTTCTTTTTCGCATAACTGTTCCACATCGGGGGTGGAACTTGATGATAACCCAGATCCTTTTTCCGGTTTTCAGACTTATCCTAATCTTTTTCATTCTTCGGAAGAATATGATCAATCACGTATGAAGACGTTGAGTAATTGATCAGCAACTTGTTGACCCGTTCCGTTTCAATCTTCATATTTTCAAGCTTTTTCTTCATCTTAGCAATCGTGTCAAGATGAATATTAATAGCCATTTGCTTGTCCATGATCGTTTCTTTTAACATTGAAAGCGTAGCACTATCTTCTCTGCTTGCGACCTCATATTCTTTTATCGTTTTACTCAATTTGTTGTAAGCCATTTTCACTTCCTTGTAATCATATGATAAATGATCAGTATGACGTTTAAGCTCCATGTATCTCTCATCTTTCACAATACAAGCTTCACACTTCTCTAAGCACTTTGCTTTGTAGATTTCATCTTTTTCAATGCATGATTTGCGTGGCTCTAAACATTTAGCATACTGTTCTTTATCTTTAATTTTCTCATCACTTCTACTCGATCTCTTTCTTTACATCTTCAACCAAGACTTTCTGTTCATTATGAACAATTTCTTCTTTGTTTAAAATGTTCAAAAGTAGTTCTCCTGTAGTATCTTCATCTTGATTCGGCTCTTCATCGTATTGGCACATTGTCTTTGTTCACCAAATAGACCCGCATTAACTAAAGAATCATAAACTTCAGGTGATACAAATGCTTTAAAAACATCATGAATAATCTATTTAGAACAAAGTTGATGTTTAGCAACTTCTTTTTCTTCTTCTCTTTGGGTGATTTGACTTTATTCTCAGGATAAACTTGAACTTTTAACAGAGTTTGTCGATTGAGATAATAAGTACATGGCTTCTTCTTCACAAGATCTTTCATAAACGTATTCAGCAAGATCTTCATCAAAATAGACTTCTTCCATTTTCGATAAAAAAAACTTGGTTTTCAAATGCTTTATGCAAAATAAGACTTTATATTCGAGAATTTTAATGAATCGGGCAATTTAAAAAGGTGTAAACCACTTTCCGAAAACTGTTTTAAACAGATTACACCGTTAGACTCGTATCGACAAAATGAATTCAATGATATATAATGTCCGAGACCTTTTTTTTAAGGAATGTCTGTCTTCGTGCGAAGATAGATTATCTTGGTGCGAAGATAACTTTATCTTCGTGTGAAGGTAGGTTCAAAGGTTTGCAATTTTTGTGATTTTCGATATGAATTCGTCTGTTTTAAGCTATAATTTTCTCAAGGATTTGTTAGAACATCATTTTATTTAATCATGAAGAGAATTAGGTCATTTCGTCCGTTAAATGTCCGGGAAATGTCAAAATAAGAATAAATGACTAAAAGATGAGATATTATTAGTCCAATGTATTCAAATCAGGCCTCTCCTGCTCTGATACCACTTGTAGGTCCGTTTCGGATCTCCCAATAGCACATGCACTAACTTGATAACCTAGTATATACGTGCGGAATTTGAAATATAGTTAGGCGACATTATTAACACGATGTATTCAGGTCCGTTTCGGATCTCCCAATAGCATAGGCACTAACTTGATAACCTAGTATATACGTGCGGAATCTGTAATATAGTTAGGCGACATGGTTAACACGATGTATTCCATTTAATCATTGTTTCGATTATATCTCAAACGTTACAGATCCTAGAAACAGTTGGACAGAGCTCCGCCGTACGAGTTGCAAAAACGTTACAAATGAATACTCAACACATCTATTTATAGACATGGGGCTACCTTCGTGCGAAGGTAGTTTACCTTCGTACAAAGGTAAGTTACCTTCATTCGAAGGTAGATAAATACACACATATACATTTTGACATCGTTGATCCTATTACAGACTCGATATAATATGATGACGTAAGCAACAGACATATGCATCAACAAATACACACAAATATTGTAACTACAATTTTTTACATATACATATAACTCCATACTTGTAATTCACATAAAAATGATGTACATATAGCCAAAACTTGTAGCAATTAATTTAATATAAATCAAAACTTGTAGCAAGTATTATATATGTATATACATATACATACAAATATGACCCAAGAACCTATTTGAGAAATATATAAATACGTATATATACACACACACACAGGGAGCAGATCATGAGAAAACTACATATAAATGAGAAAACTAAAAAACTAACTAAAAAACCTAAAAAACATGCCAATTTTTTTACAATTTTTTTTATAAAAAATCGCTATTTTTATATATAAAAAAATTCAATTTTTTTTTACTGCACATGTGCATTATATGTGTACTACACATGTGCATATAGGGGATGGATCATGAGAAAACTAGTTTAAATGAGAAAACCAAAAAACTAACTAAAAAAGCCTAAAAAACATACAAGAAATTTTTTTCACAAATTTTTATAAAAAATCGCTATTTTTTATATATAAAAAAAATAAAAAAAAACTTGTACTGCACATGTACATTATATGTGTGCTACACATGTGCATTATATGTGTACTACACATATGCATTATATCCGTGTTAGTGCACAATTTATATGGTGTTATATAGTGTTCTTTGGTTTATATAGTGTTATATGATGAATGGATAGTGTTATATAGTGTTATATTTTTCTGGTAGCATGTCTATGATGGATGTTTAGTGTTATATATTGTTATATAGTGTTACATAGTGTTATATGGTGTTATATGGTGTTACATAGTGTTATATAGTGTTATATGATGGATGTATAGTGTTATATGATGGATGTATAGTGTTATACATTTCTTGTAGCAGTTACATATTTTTGTATTTTTAGAATTTAGGATCGATAGAATTTAGCAGTTAAATTTGAATCGCTAGAATTTAGGAGTGAATCACTAGAATTTAGGAGAGGTTACCTAATTTGAAACATATACAAAGACACCATTACCCCTATAATTTTCAAATCAGTCCTTATAATTAAAACACAATTTAATCATTGTTTCAATTATATCTCAAACGTTACAGATCCTAGAAACAGTTGGACAGAGCTCCGCCGTACGATTTGTAAAAACGTTACAAATGAATATTCAACACATCTATTTATAGGCATGGGGCTACCTTCGTGCGAAGGTAGATACATACACACATATACATTTTGACATCGTTGATCCTATTACAGACTCGATATAATATGATGACGTAAGCAACAGACATATGCATCAACAAATACACACAAATATTGTAACTACAATTTTTTACATATACATATAACTCCATACTTGTAATTCACATAAAAATGATGTACACATAGCCCAAACTTATTGCAATTAATTTAATATAAATCAAAACTTGTAGCAAGCATTATATATGTATATACATATACATACAAATATGACCCAAGAACCTATTTGAGAAATATATAAATACGTATATATATATACACACACATACACACGGAGAAGATCATGAGAAAACTACATATAATTGAGAAAACTAACTAAAAAAACCTAAAAAACATGCCAATTTTTTTGGGGAATTGGCCTGTAATAATCCCACCTAGAACTTATTGGCCATTAATAATCCCACCTCAGAATATTCCTCCCACCAATCCCACCTTTCACGTATTTTTTCCTACAATGGTCCCCCATTAAAAAAACTTAACGGAGTTAAGCTTTTTTCCAATTTACAAACATATTTTTAGGGCTTTTGATCAGAACGATGATACGAGTCAATTGATGTAAAACTTACTTCGAAATGGTGCTCCAAGTCACTTGATTTTGGTTAACTGGAAATTTAAACACCCGAATTGAAGCTTCGTTTTCACCGTTTGGAGCACCGTTTCGAGGCAAGTTTACAACAATGGACTCGTATCGTCGTTCTAATCAAAAGCTCTAAAAAATCTGTTTGTAATTTGGAAAAAAAGCTTAACACCGTTAAGTTTTTTTAACGGGGACCATTGTAGGAAAAATAGGTGAAAGGTGGGAATGGTGGGGGGAATATTCTGAGATGGGATTGTTAATGACCAATAAGGTCTAGGTGGGATTATTACAGGCCAATTTCCCATTTTTTACAATTATTTTTTTTTATAAAAAATCACTATTTTTATATATAAAAAAATTCAAAAAAACATTTACTGCACATGTGTGACACCTGTGCCTACACGGCCATCAAACAAATACCAAACCAATGAAATATTGTATTTCATACTTGAGATTTGTATAAATATGTGTATCATTTGCACATATCAATTCTTGTTCGATTTCGAGCTCTAAATCGCTTTCTGGGAAGTTATACGCGAACTGATGTGTAAACGTAGTCAGTTTAACGCGGCAAACACTCCGGAACAGTGACATGGGATAATCATACCTTAAATAACCTTTACATAACTTAGAAATAAGTTTTGGAAGGTTTGGTGTGTCGAAATCAAGTTTATTCGCTTACAGGGACTAATTTCAACAAACTGCGAAAGTATGCCGATTCATACTGTAACGAACATTCCGGAACATGATCATAAGTTAAACATGCCCTAAATATCCTTTACATAGCTTAGAAATAGGCTTAGAGGTGTTTGGTGCGTAAAAATAAACTTATTTGATCAACAGGGACTAAAAGCGTCAAAAAGTGCATAAGTTTGCATTTTCGCGCATATCTAACGTTCTGAATACATCCGGACACCCAAAAATTTACGTAATCATTAAAATATTTTATTTTAATGATTGGCTGATAAAATTCCATTCGTTGCGTAATTTGGATCGTTGGGGGGGGGGGGGGGGTAGTTGCACGGACCTCCCATCCGCCGGAGTATTGCAACTCCGCAAGCTAACAACGTCCCAATGTTGCCTGGCGGTGAGTACCCATGGTGAAGAGCCCCAACACCCCAATAGGGCATTGCCGGGAGTCGAACCGGTGACCTCAAGAAGAGGCTGGGTGGGACTGGCCAACTGGGCTACCCCAGAAGGTTAATTTGGATCGTTTTTCGCACCCGTTTGTGTTTCGTCGTAATTAACCGAACAACGCAAACGTACGACCAAAAAAACCGACATCCGAGATATTTTTGAGCATATTTTATGTTCTAAATACTTTAACTTCATTTTAGAGCCTTGAAATGGGGTTAACGGGGCCTAAACGTGCCAAAAAGCATCAAAAAATCAAGTTTGGAGATGCAGGGGCCTGTTCTGCCAACTTTGCAAACTTACTGCCAGCAAATAGGGTCCTTACGGACCGTATGGAGTTGCTTACGGTCTGTAAGCCATCCTCAGCTCAGCAAACTTCATTTTTTAAAAACCCAGCTGCTCCCATTGTTTTGCACATGGTTTCATTGAATATATGGACTGGTTTTGGATGCCCCTTGTATTGCAAAACCATGGGCACACATGGAGGGCCAAGATTGAAGCTCGGATTTCAATAAACGATCCTAACGATTCTCTGAAATCTATAAATACCCCCATGTTTCATTTGCAAATTCACACTTGATCTGATTTTGTTCTCTAAGTTGAATTGTAAACACTTCATACCTGAGAATTTTCAGATCAAACCTCCATTCTTGGACCTTTTGTAAGTATTCTTTCGTTCTTTTATGCGTTTTTAAGCGTGAAAGTCAAACTATGTTTGACTTTCTGCATTGACCAGGTTATGGTCAACACGAAGTTCGTTTGAACTTCGTAACGTGAGCGTAATCACGATGCTTATAGTCTCTAGTGACTATACCTACTGATTTCCACGTTGATTAGGTGTAGTGACGAATCATAGTTTCGGTTAAAATACGTATTCTTGCGTATTTTGTAACCAAACTATTCTTGGGTATCAAAACCGTTTGTGTTGATACCAAACTTGTTTTCTAACTTCGTTAAACATGTTTTAACATGTTTAACTCGTCACTTTTAGATTCGTGCTTATATAGGGTCGTAAGATAAGGTGTCTAAACAACCGCTTAGACTTTCGAACCCGACCCGTTTGGTCGATCATTAGGATCCGACCAAACATGTTTTGTGACCATAGTTGTATAGGGAATAACCTTCCAAGGTTATACCTTATGGTCGTTTCGTTTAAGCAGTTGTATGATAGGTAGTTTATATGCCTTAGGAAAATGACCAAAATGCCCTTTTTACGCATAAATTCATTTTAAGCATATGTAACATAAATTTTGACATCTAAACTAATTAGGCAACATTTTTAGGCATATTAAGGCATATAATACTTGTCATAGGGCTAGTTAGGCGGTCCGAATGCGTTTTACGCAAACGACGCGTTAAAGTAGCATAAGCTACCTAAACACGGGTCGTAATGGGTCATAAGCACTTAGGTTAGGTTTCATTTTAGAATGTAGGCTTTGTTAAACCATATTACGTGAGTCCCTACACTCATTTGGTTTACGAAACCTCATTTTATCCAATCCTCCAATTTAGGTCCGTTTATTAACTTAGTTACCTATATTAGGTGCCGTTTGATTTCCGTGGTCCCTCTAGCTTTGCTTGGTTGTTGTTCAAGACTTCTAAGCACCCTCAAGTGAGTACATAGACCCCTCTTTTACTGTTTTCAAACATTTTGGGGGTGAAACACATGTGGCTACTTGTTACTTTCGCGCTTTCCATGTTTTCATATCATATGCTTGTTATGTTCATTAGTACACTTATAGTACATGATTTCATTATGTTTTTGCTATGTATGTCCATTTAGTGCATACTTAGTACATCGTTTTACATTACATTTCATGCTATGTATGTTCATTTAGTGCATACTTAGTACATTGTTTTACATCACATGCTATGTATGTCCACTTGTTGCATACTTAGTACATTTGTTTTACATCACATGCTATGTATATCCATTGTTGCATACTTAGTGCATTTGTTTTACACCTCATGCTTACATTTTGGTATGACATTTGGTTTGTTTAAGTGGGACAAAAATACATTCATTAACATTGATCACTCCGTTCGTTAGTAGGTAGTGGTACCATAGGAATTGACAACTCCCGTTCCTGAAATCCTAGGTTTGTTTGTATGGATGGAATGACCGAATTCGATACACATAACTTAGATAAACCTTTAATTTATTTAAGGGTTTGTCGCCACAGTCTCAAGGCTTGAATGTATGCATTTTCACAATACCACATACATGTTTGTATCAGTAAAGCATGCATTATTTTACAAAGCATAACTTTTGATTTATTCAAATACTTTGTTTTGTACATTTTTACATATGATTAGGTAGTCACTTTAGACTTATCATACATGACATTTGATTACACATTTCATGATTTACATTTGACAATAGACATGGTTTTCACACAAACATTTTGGACATTTGATTATACATAAACATTTTTACATTGGTGGTTTGTTTGGTAAGTGATTTAAGTAACGAGGCGTGTGTAATATGATATAAGCATGGTGGATACGCCGCTGGTACCTCCTATATATAAGTGCTTTTATGATATTACATATCGTAGCGTTATTTAAACCATTTTAATTTTGACATATTACATTTTACACAATTAACATATCTTTACAAAATATTGTTTTGCAAACAACACATTTTATACACATTCATTTTTACTTGGTTATTTATTTAACCATACATTATTCTTTTATATCATCTGTTTTCTTATCGATTTTCGTATGATTTCTAAAAAGAAAACATTTTACAAGGATCATGACTACTTTTGTTAAACATTTTCTTTAAACTTACAAGTCATGAATCCTATTATAAATAAAACCTATGTATCTCACAGGCATTTTTATGCTGACGTACCTATTTTCACATGTGTTTTCAGGAAATGATGCATAGGATTAAGCAAGATACACTTAGGCGGACTTGGGCCTTAGTGACAATAAAAGATGCAAGACTAGTTAATTATGTTATGTATTCCTGTTTTTAAGACATTGTAACTTCTCTTATTCAATAAAACAAAAATTTAATTTCCATGTGTTATGAAACAATGATTCTGTTACAACACTCCCCGACGATTCCGCCGCGATTTGTTGTTTTACGCGGTCGGGGTGTGACAGAAAAGTTGGTATCAGAGCTCATGGTTATAGGGAATTAGGTTATTAGTAATGCTTTGACCTAGTCTATAACCTTCCTAGGACCCTAACACAAGATCCTTGTGTTTAGATCTTAAAACAATACCGTCACTTATCCTTAGGTGGCAACCACAACCAGAACATAAATTTTGAATCCGCTTTGAAAACTAATCATCTGTTCTAGGATGATTTATTATAAGGTTATTAACCCTCTAAGTTTTCAAAATCTCGTCAAAGTTGGGTCTTATAATATGAACACATGCAATCTGGAAGGGTGGATGCCTGTACTTTGAGTTTTTTGTCTAAGGTTAGAGTATTCTTACAAATCCACATAATCGGACCAGTCACTCTTACCTGGGAACTCTTGGGGTGAGTGTCCACTTATAGGCTAAAGCATGTCTTCGCGATACATTAATATGACCCGATTATTTTGATTAGTCACCGTCTCATTTGTTTGCCTTAGGTAACAAACAAATGATCGCAATTTTTATGCGTTGCCATTCTGTTTTGATTATCCGATAACATTTCAGTTGTTTCCTCCTATGTCTTCTATTTCTTCTAGAATGTCTCTTCATCGCAACGACGCTCAGATATCTGAGCAGACTGCCAAATTTGCCCAACGAATAGACGAAGTAGTCCTGAAGACTGTTGAATTAGCGACTGCCATGTATCGTCTCCAGGAGGAGGCCACTCAAGAGCCACCAAAGGAAACAGAAGCCAAGCCTTCACTAAAACCGAAGAAACGTAAAGCTCAAAGAATCCCACAACGGTCACACCAAAACAAGCAGGACCTAGTCAGGTGGCAGCACCACCAGCCAAGAAGCCATACAAGGGAACTGCACCCTTGTGCATCCAATGTAGCCTTCATCATCATGCTAGTGTGAAGTGCCGCAAATGCCCAACTTGTGGATTTATAGGTCATACAACAAGAGTTTGCCCAGCTGCAGCTACACCAAATCAAGCTGGTGACAATCCTGCTCAAGCTCATTTTTCACCAGGTCTTGCTACAACTGTGGCGAGATGGGCCATTTCCGAAGGAATTGCCCAAAGCTTGCTAATGCAAATCTGACCGACGGATGAGCATTGGACTGATTATAAGATGTTGCTGCATCGAATAATTTTAGTCTTATGTTTTTGTGTCTTTTGTTGAACCCTAAAACAATCTGTTTTGTTTATAAATAAATTGTTGTTCAAAATTCTGATATACAAGTGTAGTTACAAGTGTGTATGGCATTTCCCTATGATACCTACATCAAGGAACTATGTTCTTTACAAACTACTCTTGTGATTCTCCCTTTCTTATGTTTGCTCATGATTTTCTCGAAAATTCTAAATACTCGTTTCATTCTAAGAAATGAAGTACATAAGTGACATTTTGAGTAATCACTTTAAATCCTTGGTTAGATAACTAAGGGTAATTTTTTTCGATCTCGTACCCATTACATTCTGGTTTTCATAACAACAATACATAATATATGCTTTTCAAAACAACCTTCATGATTTCAAAATATTCCATATAGTTTGAAAACATTTTTAGCATAGTATATTTATTAATATATCAAGTGCATGATTTCAAAAGCATCATTCATGTTTTCAAAAACCTTATACATAATTTCAAAATTCGTCTCGCATGATTTTAAAACATTTTATAAATATACCTATCTAATACACCTACTTTATGATTTCAAAAGTATTATGTAAGGTTTCAAAAACATTAAACACATATCTAAAAGAATCCCATGCATAGTTTTCAAAAACATTTTTCTCATACATTGACTTAACCTTCAAATTCTGCTTCATATGTCGCCTTGGCATATCTAGCACCTCAACTTCATGAGCATTTTACCTCATGTTTCAACTTAAGCACGTCTAGTGCAAGGGTTTGAAACGCCTCCCACTTTTCAAATCCCAAAATCCATATGGGACCTTCTTATCTTCATAATTAGATCCTGGTGGAAGTTTATTGTTCAAATCGGAGTCTTTGATTGAATTCCTTATATACCTTAATTCGAATGTTACGATTCCTTGTAATCGAAATCGAATTTTCTTTCTAAGATCTTCCTGTGTAGATTCTTGAAGATATTTAAAGTGCCAAATGAAATCCACGGATTGGATTCCTGGTGTGCTTTGAATGCATGTGCTCAGTTAACCAAACAAATTAACAAAATGATAACAAATTAAAAATCAAGTTAAACAATTATATGATTATGTATTTATGTTTTTCCTTTTATGCATTTTGTGTCTTTGAGTAATCTGGATATTCGTTATCCAAATCTTCGTAGAATCTTCCATATCTTCATATGAGGGATTCATAGAAAGATATTCAAAAAGGTACTACCTTAAATCCTTATTGGGCTTCTACGTGATAGTAAAGTCTCTTGGATTATATAGTACTATTCCATGATTCAAAAGGAGACCCCTTGAGTGGTCTAGTCAAAAGATTGATTCAGAATCTGGTTAAGAATGACATATGATGATATAGCTGAACAGACTCCTTGGTAGTCTACTTAAAAAGATCATTTATTTAAAGGACCCTATGGTGGTCTAGTCACAATCATCATAGGTTCGTTCATTGTTTTCTTCCCCTACACATTATAAGATGCACTGTGTGGACTATGCAAGGAATTACGTAATGATGGATGCATACATAATTATGAAGTTCAGTGCACGGAAACCACAGTAAGATTTATCATGTGTAAGAGCCGACAGTGGCAAAAATAACGAAACGTGAAAAATGTAATGGAGGTACGGTGGACACACTAACAACGCTTCATATACTTGTATATAAGTGTCCCTCTTACATTACAAGCATGATGTTATTTAAAGTTACTAGAAGTTCATAACCCTAACCAGTATTGTTTTATCTTTACGACTTCATGTTTTGAGCTCTCACAAGTTTCCTCTAAATAAAATTTCGGGACGAAATTTCCTGAAGTAGGGGAGACTGTGATACCTGTGCCTCCACGGCCATCAAACAAATACCAAACCAATGAAATATTGTATTTCATACTTGGTATTTTTATAAATATGTGTATCATTTGCACATATCAATTCTTGTTCGATTTCGAGCTCCAAATAGCTTTCAGGGAAGTTATACGCGAACTGATGCGTAAACGTAGTCAGTTGAACGCGATAAACACTCCAGAACAGTGACATGGGCTTAACGTACCTTAAATAACCTTTACATAACTTAGAAATAAGTTTTGGAAGGTTTGGTGTGTCGAAATCAAGTTTATTCACTTACAGGGACTAATTTAGACAAACTGCGAAAGTATGCCGATTCATACTGTAACGAACATTCCGGAACATGATCATAAGTTAAACATGCCCTAAATATCCTTTACATAGCTTAGAAATAGGCTTAGAGGTGTTTGGTGCACAAAAATAAACTTATTTGATCAACAGGGACTAAAAGCGTCAAAAAGTGCATAAGTTTGCATTTTCGCGCATATCTTACGTTCTGAATACATCCGGACATCCAAAAATTTATGTAATCATTAAAATATTTTATTTTAGCGATTGGCTTGATAAAATTCAATTCGTCGCGTAATTTGGATCGTTTTTCGCACCCGTTCGTGTTTCGTCGTAATTAACCGAACAACGCAAACGTACGACCAAACAAACCGACATCCGAGATATTTTTGAGCATATTTTAAGTTCTCAATACTTTAACTTCATTTTAGAGCCTTGAAATGGGGTTAACGGGGCTTAAACATGCCAAAACGCATCAAAAATCAAGTTTGGAGATGCAGGGGCCTGTTCTGCCAACTTTGCAAACTTACTGCCAGCACATAGGATCCTTACGGACCGTATGGAGTTGCTTACGGTCTGTAAGCCATCCCCAGCTCAGCAAACATCATTTTTTTTAAAACCCAGCTGCTCCCATTGTTTTGCACATGGTTTCATTGAATCTATGGACTGGTTTTGGATGCCCCTTGTATTGCAAAACCATGGGCACACATGGAGGGCCAAGATTGAAGCTCGGATTTCAAGAAACGATCCTAACGATTCTCTGAAATCTATAAATACCCCCATGTTTCATTTGCAAATTCACACTTGATCTGATTTTGTTCTCTAAATTGAAGTGTAAACACTTCATCCCTGAGAATTTTCAGATCAAACCTCCATTCTTGGACCTTTTGTAAGTATTCTTTCGTTCTTTAATGCATTTTTAAGCGTGAAAGTCAAACTGTGTTTGACTTTCTGCTTTAACCAGGTTATGGTCAACACGAAGTTCATTTGAACTTCGCAACGTGAGCGTAATCACGATGGTTATAGTCCCTAGTGACTATACCTACTGATTCCCACGTTGATTAGGTGTAGTGACGAATCATAGTTTCGGTCAAAATACGTATTCTTGCGTATTTTTTAACCAAACTATTCTTGTGTATCAAAACCGTTTGTTTTGATACCAAACTTGTTTTCTAACTCTGTTAAACATGTTTTAACATGTTTAACTTGTCACTTTTAGATTCGTGCTTATATAGGGTCGTAAGATAAGCGGTCTAAACAACTGCTTAGACTTTCGAACCCGACCCGTTTGGTCGATCATTAGGATCCGACCAAACATGTTTTGTGACCATAGTTGTATAGGAAATAACCTTTCGAGGTTATACCTTATGGTCGTTTCGTTTAAGCAGTTGTATGATAGGTAGTTTATATGCCTTAGGAAAATGACCAAAATGCCCTTTTACGCTTAAATTCATTTTAAGCATATGTAACATAAATTTTGACATCTAAACTGATTAGGAAACATTATTAGACATATTAAGGCATATAATACTTGTCATACGGCTAGTTAGGCGGTCCGAACGCGTTTTACGCAAACGACGCGTTAGTAGTATAAGCTACCTAAACGGGTCGTAATGGGTCGTAAGCACTTAGGTTAGGTTTCATTTTAGAATGTAGGCTTTGTTAAACCATATTACGTGAGTCCCTACACTCATTTGGTTTACGAAACTTCATTTTATCCGATCCTCCGATTTAGGTCCGTTTATTAACTTAGTTACCTATATTAGGTGCCGTTTGATTTCCGTGGTCCCTCTAACTTTGCTTGGTTGTTGTTCAAGACTTCTAAGCACCCTCAAGTGAGTACATAGACCCCTCTTTTACTGTTTTCAAACATTTTGGGGTGAAACACATGTGCCTACTTGTTACTTTCGCGCTTTCCATGTTTTCATATCATATGCTTATGTTCATTAGTACACTTATAGTACATGATTTCATTATGTTTTTGCTATGTATGTCCATTTATTGCATACTTAGTACATCGTTTTACATTACATTACATTTCATGCTATGTATGTCCATTTAGTGCATACTTAGTACATCGTTTTACATTACATTTCATGCTATGTATGTCCATTTGGTGCATACTTAGTACATTTGTTTTACATCACATGCTATGTATGTCCATTGTTGCATACTTAGTGCATTTGTTTTACACCTCATGCTTACATTTTGGTATGACATTTGGTTTGTTTAAGTGGGACAAAAATACATTCATTAACATTGATCACGCCGTTCGTTAGTAGGTAGTGGTACCATAGGAATTGACAACTCCCGTTCCTGAAATCCTAGGTTTGTTTGGATGGATGGAATGACCGAATTCAATACACATAACTTAGATAAACCTTTAATTTATTTAAGGTTTTGTCGCCACAGTCTAAAGGCTTGAATGTATGCATTTTCACAATACCACATAGATGTTTGTATCTGTAAAGCATGCATTATTTTACAAAGCATAACTTTTGATTTATTCAAATACTTTGTTTTGTACATTTTTACATATGAGTAGGTAGTCACTTTTCACTTATCATACATGACATTTGTTTACACATTTCATGATTTATATTTGACAATAGACATGGTTTTCACACAAACATTTTGGACATTTGATTATACATAAACATTTTTACATTGGTGGTTTGTTTGGTAAGTGATTTAAGTAACGAGGCGTGTGTAATATGATAAAAGCATGGTGGATATGCCGCTGGTACTTCCTATATATAAGTGCTTTTATGCTATTATATATCGTAGCGTTATGTAAACCATTTCAATTTTGACATATTACATTTTACACAATTAACATATCTTTACAAAATATTGTTTTACAAACAACCCATTTTATACAAATTCATTTTTAATTGTTATTTATTTAACCATACATTATTCTTTTATATCATCTGTTTTTTTATCAATTTTCGTATGATTTCTAAAAAGAAAACATTTTACAAGGATCATGATTACATTTGTTAAATATTTTCTTTAAACTTACAAGTAATGAATCCTATTATAAATAAAACCTATGTATCTCACAGACATTTTTATGCTGACGTACCTATTTTCACATGTGTTTTCAGGAAATGATGTATAGGATTAATCAAGATACACTTAGGCGGACTTGGGCCTTAGTGACAATAAAAGATGCAAGACTAGTTAATTATGTTATCTATTCATGTTTTTAAGACATTGTAACTTCTCTTATTCAATAAAAAAATTTAATTTCCATGTGTTATGAAACAATGATTCTGTTACAACACTTCCCGATGATTCCGCTGCGATTTGTTGTTTTACGTGGTCGGGGTGGACAACATGTGCATTATATGTGTACTACACATGTGCATATAGGGGATGGATCATGAGAAAACAAAAAAACTAACTAAAAAAAGCCTAAAAACATACAAAAAAAAATTACAATT